>JAZHYW010005250.1:0-73564 GCA_037355805.1 Ixodes ricinus | reverse complement strand
TCCAAAGAGGACACTAGGGGTTACCATCGCCGAAAGACATCACAGACGGTTACGAGCATTTAGACAGCAGAACCGAACCGGTAAGCTGACCCCCGTCGACTTTGTTAACATCCGTCCATAATACAAACGGACATTTCAGGCATTTACATTGGGTGCATTAGCTTTTCTAGCACCCATTGCAACCACGAGGCTGCAAAGATTCCATTGAGTTTCTCCCAAAAACTAATGCGACAAGTTCAACAGTCAAACATTTGGTAAAGTATCAAGCGCCAGGAGGAACGCTGAGAGTATATAAGTACATCTGCTGCATACGCTCGACTCCTTTGCATAAGGAATTCAAGGTAAATAACAAACATAATGTGTTAAAGAATGTATGTGCAAAGGGACTTTTGTTTTAGAGTTTTGCTTTTAAACATATTCTCCATCAGACGTAAGGAAGTGCTGTGCGTGTATTTACGCTCACAACAATCACTTTGGGGCTTGAATGATCAAAACAAAATTGTCTATTCTGATATATATGGCAGTTGCTTGTGTTTGTACTGAAGCAGAGGCTTCTCCATCGCCTTCAACTATGATTTTACCGTCTCTTAAAAGCACAATCTCTCTTCGTGAAGCAGGTAGGCATTCTGTCTTCACACAATGTTTAGTCATTATTTCCAAGACATGGGGCTTGCAAGCAAAATTGGAAGAGTAAAATGTCATACACTGTACCTGAACAATAACGTCTTGAGTACTACAGTATCAGCATAAGCACAAATCTTGTTCCGTTCTTTGCTTGCAACTAGAGAAGTCAACGATACATTGACCCGCGCTCAGCTGGCAAAGTAGGCAGCGCGCCCAAGGCCGAATAATTGTCGTGCTTGGCTCACACGCAGGGAGCCGAGGTTCGAAACCTGACCGGAGATTTACCACTTTGTTGTTTCTGCTGATGTCGCGTTCTCGTAAATTCGAGAACCCTGTCGCTATTCGAGGATAGAATGTTCTACTCACCGAACCTTTGCGCCTTTGTTCCAAATCCCACGCGTGGTCTACATAAGGGGCTCCACGTAGCGAGCCAGAGTCAGTCTCGCCCAACGCTGGTCTCGCCCTTGCGCTCGATCCTGCTGCTCGGCCTGCGACGCTAACCTTCCTCCCTTTTGTTTTTGGATATAAGGTCACCCCACTAAACACTTACCTTCTCCAGACTATTGGCCGCCTTATCATTTGACATTCGTGATATTTTAGTGGAAATGTGGGGTAACGCATGTCCATGCAGTGTACCCTCCGAGGACCCGCAGTGCAAGACCGATTCCCAGCCCGGTGAGAAGACCGCTTTACGAGGAATTTGAAACTCAGGCTAGCCGCCACCCAGCAAGTCTCCTGAATTTGATTTGCTGCTGAACAAGCCCAATCCATAGAAGACGAAGATGGCAAACCAGTCGCAGACCTTGACCGTTTTTGCCGTCATTTACCTGCCCGACGCATCACAGAGGCTCCTCCATTCCACGGTGACCTCTACGAGTGCGGGGAAGATTGAATCGATCAAAACAAACGGGTCGCCCGCCACAATGGCTGAGCCGACTAGCAGCGCCTGCAAAACGTGTATTTTTCACTGGAGTGGACTGCCAGGGCTGGTACGAAAATCACGAGCCTTCTTTTACATCGTGGGACGTTTTCTAAAACGAGCTGCAGAGGACGTTTGCCAACCAACACTGCCGAAAGAGAACCGAAGACCTTCCTCGAACCAAAACCCAAGGCCTTAACGAGCGCGTCATCGGCTTCGTGAAAAACGTCCTGCGCCTGAGCGCACGTGCCGACCAACAGGCAACAGACGAAAAGATGTTGCGGGTCCTCATGAGCGGGGTGAGAGACAACATCTTTTTAGGCCTCGTTTGCAACTCGCCGGTCACCGTCTAAGCATTCGTCACTGAGGAAACAAACATCAAGCGCGCCCTCCAAGCGAAAGCTTCCTACTACAAACGACATTCAAGTGTCGCTGCATCCGTGCTGCTTAGCGGCGAAAACGCTCCTGGTAGGCCGAACATCCGTGAAATAATCCAGCAGGTCGTCAGGGAGGAACTCCGCAGGTTGCTGCCAGCTGCTAGTCGTTCAGCGGCACTCTCCATCGCCGAGGCTGTGCGCGAGGAAGTACAACGGGCGGTCCAACGTGAAGTTCCCATCAACACGACGACACCGGAGGAACCGACGATGAGTGACGCCGCAATGGTCCGACAAGCACCACCGGCCCAACACCACCTAGACTAGGAGAAGGCCTCCGCACTGCCTCCGTGACGTCACGCACCTGGCCCGTCAACGAGAGCTGCTGAGACGCAGAAGCTTCCCGCGCGGCGCTTACTAGAGTTGCGTAAAACGCCTATTTCTGCATTGCCGCGATAGATGCATAGCACATGAAATTTTCAAACGAATACTAAGTTACATGGAGATGGAATACTGCTGCTGCGCTCCATCACGGCGGTCGTGACTGCTTCTGATGGCATTAAAAGAAAGGTACACAAGGCCCGGCTACATCGGAAAATATTTATTACAATATAAGTACAGTGTATCACAAGGAAGACGCGAACTTTTACCTTTTAGTACGGCCATTATGACAGACATAACTACATTGTGCGACGAAAAAAACCTGAACAAACCAGCTTTAGAAAAGAAAATAGAAACGCAAGCCACTTGATCATTCATAACAATGTATCAATAAGGTAGGACAACGAAGAAACTTTCAGCATTTGGTACAGTAATATTTACAGCCATAATCAAATTGTGCGACAAAACGAAATACTAAACTGGCCAACGTTAACAACAAAACAAACTAGCCATTAGAATATTTATTACAATGTATGAAGAGCATCCTAAAGAACAAACTTTAAGCATTTGGTAGTCATAATCACAGCCATAATCACTTTGTGCAACAAAGTGATTATGGCTGTTGTTAATCAACAAAGTGATTAACAACAGTGCGTCAGCCCTCTCATCATCATGCAACTCATCGTCACAAATGTCATCGAGCAATGAGAAAGCCAGTCCAAGCATTCTTCCTACCTTGTCCTCCTGTTGATGGGCCTTCTTTTCAATATAGCGCTCCACGTCGTCCAGAAGGTTATCCAGCACACGAACGTCACGGATTTCGCCAGGAATGCACACATCATCCGACACCAACGGAGCGTACTTAAAATACACGCGAACGGAGAGATCTTGTGACACTACCACAGACACAAGCAGCTCAGGGGCTTGCAATGCCGGTTCGATGTGGGCGAAGGTGAGGCACGTCTCACATGCTGTTGTACACCAAAACTTCCTATCTCGCCGCTCGTTAACACGAGAAATCAGTTCACAGAGATTGTGAACTTTGTGCTGTTTTTCCTCTTCTTCAAACACTGTAAGGGACTCTTGAATGGTTTTTTGGAGCAGCTGATTTTCAGGTCGCTTTCTTTTCACTTCAGGCACTTCTCGAGACTTGCGCGCATCCGAGATATACGAAGGACAGTCAGGAAAAATGGCTGGGAAGGCGTCTGGAGTTAGCCACGTCAACTTCATGGGAGCTTCAATCGTTAGTCCATCGCAGTCCGTATACGTGGACGTTGTACGCAGATGCTCCGGTTTGAAGTGACGCTCGCAAACCTGCGCGTGACAGAAATAAAACACCAATTAGTATTTCTTGGGATGATTACGAGACATATTGGCCATTCGGAAGACGCACGCTGGATGCAGCTTACCTTGGGGTCCTTCAACAGCCCCACGTCGACGTCGCGCCCCCGGACAGCCCGCTGCCATTCCGCTCTTCGCTTAACGTCTCTCGGGAAAGAAAACAAGCGAACTTTGGGACCATTCTCGTAGTTCCCTCGGCAGTTCGGTACACAACACCGCCCCATGTCGCAGTATGCATTCGTCAACGAAATAAGTTCGTCGAAAACGGGCACTGCAACAAGGAACGGCCGTACGATGACAGAAAAACAAGCAGCGCACATGCTGTCAGCAACCCGCAAAAATGGCGACGGCTTCCCTCCCGGGTTCGCGTACGACGGTGTCGCAGCTAGCAAGCTAGCGCCATCTGTCGGGAGGCGAGATAGTTAGGAGCTTTGAAATTTCTGGGGCAAGGTGCGATGACGTCAGAGAGCAGGAGGGGAGAAGTGCGGAGGCCTTCTCCTAGTCTAGGTGGTGTTGACCAGCCCCACGTCCGTGCATGGCTCTTCCCCAAGTGAACCTCCAGCGCCGCAGTATTCCCGCCGCCAGAAAGATCGGGCGCATGTCCTCTCAGAACAAGCTGTGACAAGAAAGACCGATGTGTGGAGGACGGTCGATTGATGCCGATTGTGCTACCACTGTGGGGAAGTCGACAATACCTACCGCCGTTGCTTCTACCGGCAAATAGGGCTGTGCGGCTTCCATTCAGACGACCCACGCCCACGCTATGGTGAGTGACAGCGGGAGATTCAAGATTACCTCAGACGACCTCAGTCTCTCCGCCTGCACCTCGCCGCGGGTCCCGGACGCCGTCGCCATGGCGTCCAGCTTCACCGATGCACCGATGCCGTCGTGAGAGGTTGTCGCCCTTGCCACGCCGGGAAAACTAAGCGCGGCAACCCCTGGTGGTTTAGTTGCCGTAGACCGACGACGTAAAGAGCCTCCAAAAAGGCCGGAGGACTCCCACTCGACCGACGACGTGCATCGGAGCGACGCAACGATGCCCAACAGCCTCAACGTAATCATCGACGGCCGCGGCGCGTCGGCACTCGTGGACACTGGAGCACACCACACCGTCTTGAGTGGGGGCTTTCACGCCGCCTTCGGAAAGGGACAACGCCATGGGAAGTCCATCAAATACGAACAGCCGTTGGGCAACTCATCACACCAGTTGGGAGATGCACTGCTAGCGTAAAGATCCGCGGTAAGACATGCCCTGGGAAGTTCGTCGTTCTGCAAGTGTGTGCGAGAGACATATTCTTCGGAATGGACTTTTCTGCGAATATTGCGCCGCCATCGACCTCGGAGGAAACCGGCTGACGCTACGGGGGCCTGTTCCGCCACGGGAGGGACCCAAAATGACGTCATCAGCGGTTTGAGTCCTCGCGAACCACGTAAACTTACCACCGCGGTCGAGTGTTCTCGTAACCCTCACGATCGATGAAGCTTTTTGTGGCGAAGTTATGCTCGAGGGAAGCCTCCAGTTGCTTCTGGAAAGAGGAATCGGCGTCGTACGAGACGAAACAAAGTTTCAAGAAGGGCCCTTCATGGTCCTGGTTACAAATGTTCGAAAAGAGCCGCAGCATCTTACGAAAGGTATCGCCGAGGGCCACATTGACGAACTCCAGAACTAAGCCGCATCGCTTCACCTTCGGATGAGCCGACTTCATCGCCTTCACTAGAGAACTCAGCCCCAGGAACCTGGCATCGACCCGAAGCTTCCAGCTGCTGAACGAGAACGGCTGCTTGACTTTCTGAGCAAATTTGGCAAATGTTTTCGCACAACATCAAGGGTGCGACAAACAACGGTAGCGAAGCACAGCATCGCAACCGACGACAACGCGCTCCCTATTCACCAGTCGCCATAACGGGTCTCCTTAAAGGAAAAGAAGGTGATTCAAAATAATGTCCAGGAAATGCTCGACGACGACATCATTCAACCCTTAAGAAGTCCGTGGGCGTCCCCTGTCGTCCTGGTAAAGAAGAGGAACGGAACCCTGAGTTTCTGCTTGGAGTATCGTCTACTGAACGCTGTGAATAAGAAGGACGTCTATCCAATCCTCCTCATCGACGATACGTTAGACCGACTGCGCCACCCCCGATATTTTTCGTCGATGGAACTCAAGAGTGGCTACTGGCAGATTGAAGTCGACGAACGCGACCGCGAGAAAACTGCCCTCGTCACTCCTGACGGACCCTCCGAGTTCAAAGTGAGGCCGTTGGGACTTTGTACAGTACCAGCCATCTTCCAGCGTGTCGTGGACACCGTGCTGGCAGGTCTGAAATGACAGATCTGCCTCGTTCACCTGCACGGTATCGTGGTATTTTGAGGGATTTCGATGAACACGTGAGACGACTTCGACCCGTGCTTCAAGTCATCAAGAATGCCGGCCTGTCACTCAAGCCAACAAGGTGTTGGTTCGCCTATGGTGAACTAAAGTTCCTTAGCCACGTTGTGAACAACAAAGGTGTACTCCATGACCCCGAGAAGACCCGCGCCGTAGCTGCATTTACGCCGCCGTCTGACAAGAAGGCCATGAAAAGATTTCTCGTACCCTGTGCCTACTACAGGCGGTTCGTTAAGGACTTCGCCAAGCTGTCCGCACCGCTGACGCACTTCACAAAGGACGCGGTAAAGTTTGAGCGCGAAAAAGATGCACCAGCGTTCATTTGATAAGCTAAAACGAAAACTCCAGACGCTCCTGATTCTTGGCCATTTAGTCCAGTTCGCTGAAACAGAGATCCACACGGACGACAGTAACATCGGCCTTGGCGCGGTACCAGTCCAAAGGCAGGACGGCGCAGACCGAGTCATCGCATACGCAAATGAGACGCTAACACGGGGAGAAACTACTCAACGTCTGAAAAGGAGCGCCTTGCTGTCGTCTCGGCAATAACAAAGTTCCACCCATATTTGTATGAAAGTCCTTTTCACGTGGTCACTTACTCTACTGGTGTCTACTTGCTCTACTGGCTCGCGAATCTAAAGGACCCGTCTGGACGCCTTGCCCGGTGGAGCCTACGACTGCAGGAGTTTGACATTACCGGGTGTACAAGTCCGACCAGAAGCACAATGACGCTGTCTGCCTGTCAAGGGCCCCCGTCGAGGCCGGTCCTGCCTGCAGCGAAGACGACGACGATGAGGATTTCCTCACCGCTCTGGATGTCAGCGACATCGCAGCACTCCAACGTGAAGACCCTGAACTGCGAGCACTTACCCAGAACCTAGAGGGACTAGCGAGTACGGTTCACCGTGCTTCCTTACAAATCCTGCCTACCTTCTCCTTACGGCAAGTGGTGCTTTACGAGGAGAACTTCGCCGACAACAACACAGCGTAGCTTTTGGTTGTTTCTTCCAGCCTTCGAGAAGAAATTTTCAAAAGATGCCATGACGACCTAACGGCTAGGAACCTTGGCCACAGCAGGGCGCTCACCAGAATTCGGAAAAAGTACTACTGGCCGAGGCTACCGAAGACGGTTCACCTCCACACTCGATCATGCCACAAGTGTCAGCGACGCAACAAACCGCCGACGAAATTTTCAGGACTTCTGCACCCGATTGCTCCCTCGTCCACGCCGTTCCAGCAAATCGGAATGGATTTTCCGGGCCCTTTTCCGCCGTCAACGTCGGGAAACCGCTGAATAATCGTCAATACAGATAACCTCACGCGAAACGCCGAAACGAAAGCCCTTCCTTCTGGGACTGCTATGGAAGTCGCCAAGTTTTTCATCGAGTACATCGTTCTCCAGCACGGCGCACCCAAAGCTCTGATCACAGATCGCGGGTCATCGTTCGTGGCACAGATGATGCGAAAGATCCTCAATCTAAGCAACACCAACCACCGGCGAACCACAGCGTACCATTCTCAGACTAACGGGCTTACGGAACGCCTGAACGCCTAGACAAGACCACCGCCGACATGGTGTCGATGTACGTCGGCGTGGAACACATGACGTGGGACGAGGAGGTCCTGCAGTATGTGACGTTCGCCTACAACACAACGGTTCAAGGGACCTCTGGTGTTACACCATTCCAGCTGGTGCATGGTCGCAAGGTGACCATGATGCCTGACGCCATGCTACCTCACGAGCCAGTTGACGACGGAATCGACGACGCTCAGATGGTTGCGCAACGAGCAGAAGTCCGCCAGCTCGCTCGAGTCCAGATCCAAGACCAGCAGCGTGCCGACGCTGGCCGCTACAACATTCGTTGTCTGGACGTTCACTTCCAGCCCGGAGACCGGGTTTGGGAGTGGACACCCATACGACGTGGTGGCCTCAGGGAGAAGCTTTTAAAACGCAACTTTGGACCATAGAAGCTCCTTCGACGCCTGGAAGATTTCAACTACGAAGTGGTGCCCGGCGGAACGCACGCATCATCGCGACGCCGACCGCGACCCGAAATGGTTCACGTCGTTCGACTCAAGCCATTCTACGCTCGTTGGGAGTGTGGACTTTATATATTCCAAATTACTCTTTAGTTTGCCGTTGTTCTTATTTGCTTTGCCTTGTTTTGTGTTGCATCGGGGCGATGCACACTTAAAGGGCTAAGTAATGCCACGCGCGCAGCTAGCCAAGTAGGCAGCGCGCCCGTGGCCGAACGGTAGACGTGCTTGGCTACCACGCCGAGAGCCGAGGTTCGATGCCTGGCCAGGGACACCTTTTTTTATGTCGAATTCCGGTAAATTTGAAAATCCAGTTGCGTATTTGAGGCTAGAATGTTCTTCGCGCCGAACCTCTTACGCAGATTTGTTCCAAAAGCCCACGCGTTTACGTACGGGCTCCGCGTGGCAAGCCGGAGTCAGTCTCGCCCCACCGCTTGATCCTGCTGCTCTGCTGACATCGACGCCTGCGACGCTAACCTTCCTCTGTCGCTTTGTTTTGGGCACAAGTTCACCCCATTAAACGTTTATTTCCTCCAGTTAGTTTGCCGCCTCATTTTTAGTCATTCGTGGCAATATTCCGTTGCCAGTGCACTACTCCAACAGGAAGCAGACATGTTTCTACAATTCACACACTTGGGATTGCTTACTATCGGAGAGGCTACCATCGCCAGTCGTAAGCAAACGCAGTTGGCTTAGAAACCGGTTTTTAGCCTCTTTATTCATAATAAGCTGTAAGTTTGTGGACCGTCATTCGCAGGTGCTTGATTTCAGCTAATCACTACCTTTAGAGTGAGACCAGTTCTGAGCACTCAGTGCAGCACCAATTGAAACTTACAGTTCAAACAAACATCCTTATGCTAGTTTCTTCATGCACATTTGCAAGCCGATCGAAACAATTTCAGGTAAATCAGTGTTTTTTTTAAACCTCACTGCACAAGTAGACACTGCCTTTAATGACTCTTCTCTAGTTTCTTCATTTTTCAGCACAAAATTGCTGACCAACATGCTGAAACAGGCTATTTTGTTCTGTTTAATTTGCCCTGTAATCTATCAGTCAACTGAACGGTCTATCTATGTCTTCAATCTGATATAGAGTTTAGGTATACTATACCTATCACGTGAGCAGAGAGTTGAAATAATAGCAATAAGGCTAGTTCTTATTTGTCAAAGCAGGGCGTTTGTGTGGCCGAGCTAGGGTTTGGGACGCACTTGCTTTCTTAAGGTCCATGTAAGTTGCTGGTGAGAGTACTTCCACTTGTTCAGTAGGGTTTAACGTGCTGAGGGCTACTGAAGGTAGTTTTTCCGAGCCTCAACTTTCAAGGACACAAGAGAACTGTTTCATAGACTGACACTTAACTAGGTATTATGAGTCATGTAGATTGTCATTACCACGCTCATTTTGTTTATCAGTGATATCAATATCGTTTAGCATCAATTTCTTATTAGCCGATAATAAGAAGATGGTTTAGATGCAAGGTGCTGGTCCACTGGTCCGAGGTATCAGGTTATAAACCAGACCGAGGTTGCTGCATTTCAACGGAGGCATATTCCGTGGCGAATTCCGCCTATCTTCACAGTAACTGTATTTTTAAAATGAAACTTCAAAGCTTTGCTGCAATTATTTCTATGAATTTCATAATTTTGTTAGCTGTTGTGATAAGTAGGTAATGCTTTCTTTTATTCCTTATTTCTCTAAAAGTGGGCCTTCAACTCCTTCAGTTGGTGCTACAAGCCTACCACCACTTCTAGCCCAAGTACCAGAATGAAGGGACGAAAGCAAGGTGGGAGTGACTGTGGACTCACGACCCTAAAGGCGGCTAGAGCACCGGGACAGGTAATCACCAGAGCCCTGTGTGCTTCGTTTCTAGAGGACATGTTACTGTTTGAAACTGCGAAGCCTCATAGAAGCTATTGATAATATGCTGTTGGTAAGTTTAATTTTTTTATTCAGTGGAATTAAAACATTGAGTTTTGAAATTATTTGTGGAATTC
Source organism: Ixodes ricinus (assembly GCA_037355805.1). Lineage (NCBI taxonomy): Eukaryota > Metazoa > Arthropoda > Arachnida > Ixodida > Ixodidae > Ixodes > Ixodes ricinus. The sequence goes on along the minus strand of JAZHYW010005250.1, from coordinate 63,512 downwards.
AGGCAATTCCCTGTTCAATACGAGCTTAAAATAATTGTTATATATGAATATTTTCATCTCGTCTCGGGCAAGGTGTTAGGGTCGATTTTTTTTTTAAATTTTGATAAAACAAATATATATTTCACAGCATCCTGAAATGAAAGACAGTGTAAACGGCAAGCTTGGCGGATTTGTTGCTTGAAGTTATTGGCCATTGAAGCGTCCGAGACGAAAACTGCCGTTTCTTCAGCCTGTTAGTGATGGCATGGTTGACCACTCGCTATTTTGTCTTTTCTCAAACTATTGCACTAGCACTGTTTGGTGACAATTTCAAAATTGTTTTTTTTGCGCCTATTAAAATAAAATGTTATCGTATGGATTTTTTTTTCAATGCCGAACTGTGTCTTTTTGGTAATTTCAGGCAAAGTTTGGCAACTTTGTACGCGTTTCCTTTTAAAGATATTTTAATAATCTTGCTACCATTACGAAGCGTAATCTTAAATATTTGTATTAATTATGAACGCAATATTGTGTTTAAAAATGTGTTATCTACATTTCAATTAACGAATGTTTCAAAGCTATGGCGAATTCGTGATCGATGTTCTCAAAAAACCCATTTTAGTTTTCTTCTATCTTAGGAGTAGTAAGGAATGAGAATGATTTGTTACAAAATATGAATAGCAAGTGTAGTATATTGTTCGTATGTCCGCAATTAAAGCTGAAATATCTTAAAATCTGCGCTGTGAATGCCACTTCGCATGGGCGCTATAATGTCAAATCTTGTGTCATGGATATGATGAATGGCCTAATAATAATGCGTACCATCAAATTGAATCACAAATATGACTGGAATAATACGTATTGCGTAACAGCATTTTATATGAGGTTGTTACCAAACTACGATATATAAAAATACAAGAAGGCAACAGATGAAGTGCTCGACAAATGAAACAAATAAAATAACTTATCAAAGGGAAAAATTATACAAAACCTGCAGAAAGAAGTTACGGTATAACGCGACTATAATAAATAACACATATATTTTTGTATGTCACACTTAACGAAAGTTCGCAAAAACTTGCAAATTACAAAGCAATTGATTGCACTCTGGGGACACTCTGGAAGACGATCGAGTATTGAATTTTATTTACATGTTGGTAGATTTAGTTAACAAGTTCAATGTTACGAACTTATGCTTGACTCATTACCAAAGACGTGGATCAATATTACTTATTCAGTGTATAAAACACACATCAAAGATGCTTACCTAATGTTTCGCACACACCCAATAAACACAAAAAGCTGAAAAAGTAAAAAACAAAAATACAAATTTTCAGCAAATCTTTATACTGTCACGAATTACTATTGATGAGGCGGCGAATGACAGAAAAGAACTCAACATTTAATGGTGCGAACGTGTGCCCAAAACCAACTAGAAGAAGACTGGCGAAGCACGATGTAGATGGCGGCGTAACAGCAGGATCGAACGCTGGGGCGAGACTAATTGCGGCTCGCCACGCGGATCCCTTATGCACATGCGTATGCTTCTGAAACAATCGGCATAGAAGGTTCGGCGCGTAAAACATTTGAACCTCGAATAAACAACAATGTTCTCGAATTCATCGGGGCACGACATTGACAGAAATTGCAAAAAGGCGCGTCCGCTCCCAGGCATCGAACCTCGAACCCTTTTGCGTAGGAGCTAAAGACGATAACCAGTCGGCCACGGGCACGCTCACCGTCTCCATGCAACGTGCAAGTAAACAAAACGGAGCAAAACGAACAAAAGAAGCAAAACTAAATAGGCTGGTAAAACACAGTTCCATCAAGCGTAGCACGGGATCACAGTCCACAGTCTTATCGAGCGTAGTACGGCTTGAGGCGCATGACGTGGAAAACATCCGTTCGTGGTGGGCGGCGTGATGATGTTCTTGTTCTATTGGGCATCACCTTGTAGTTCAGATCTCCGAGTCGATGAAGTAACCTGTAGGCCCAGTAGCGCTCCAGGAGTTTCTCGCTTAAACCAATCGTTATATCGGGGTCCAGACAAGGTCTCCGGGCTTGAAGCCGAAGTCGATACCGATGTGGCGCTTTCCGCATATTTGTTTGCACGTTTCTTGTGCACATGTTTTCGTTACTCGTATTCTTGATTCCATGTTGGTAGAAGCCAGATAGATAGCTTCAATTGTGCTGTGAGTACCATGGGAACGCCGAAGTGGCCGGCAATTCTCCTTTTTCAGAGTTTGCCAACGATGGTGGCGCGGCCTCAGCCGAATAGGTTGAAACACTTTTTGGGGACACCGTGATCTTCACTCCAACGTCTGCGCCAGCGCATGGCGTGCCACCCGGTCCGTGTGTTTACGTGTGTTCTCTGCTGGCGTTGTTTCGTCTTTCGCCATTCTGTACGTGTGTTTCTGTCGTCGCTTTGTGTGCATCCTTTCTTCGATATGGCTGAGGACAACCCTAGAGGATTAAAGAAAGCCACTGTCTACGATAGGGACGAGCTTGTCCGTCTTTATACCTTCAAAGATGGATATACCGCCGACGCCGTATCGGTTCCTACCTTAGACTCGGAGTCAATCTATCGTTACTTTGCTGTCGCGTCGTGCAAGCAACTCAAAAGGGGTCGACCTTCATGTCAGAGTGTTATGAAAGGAAACTGGTGATGGCCAGTTTCAAGCCCGACTCAACTATCCACCTTGCGAGGAGCTTGTACGCTACGTTTATGAGGCACGGCGACTACAAACAGCTGATTTCGCTCTTAGTGAGCGCCCAATGACGAATTCTTCTGGTAGTTTTCGATCACAATCCGAAATCCGCACGGAGCATGAGATCCGTACGACGTTACCGCGCCCCCGACTCCACCAGTGGAAGACGACAAGCTTCGGGACTGGACGACTGTCTGCCCGGCATTCCCCATCGCGCTGGCCTCTCGTCATTTCCGGCAAGCGCCTGCATGTCCTGAACCGCCGTCAGTCGCAAGCCGTTCCAGTCATGCTCGGCGGGTCAGGAAGTTACGAGCCCCAGAGATCGGATTCCACTTGGCTGCGGAAAAATCGGCAAATTGAGATCTGGGCCCTCTGAACCAAGATCCGGAGTCGGCGGTGCTCCAAAACCACGAGCGATCGACATCGGGGTTAATCCTAAACGATCAGTCGCGGACGAGGGCTACAAAAGAGTCGATCGCAGAGCGCGCCAAGATGACGAGTGGAATTCGCTAAACGTTACCCGTACTACTCCATCGTCGCAAACTTTCACGCCAATCCCTTTTCCATAAACATTACCACCACGCGTCACTTCACGGTGATTTCTTCGAGCCACCTGCCGTTATTTTTCCACGCCGCGATCACCCCTACAAAGTTAAACGCGTAACCTGTAAGTCATCTGCTTTTTCCCGGTCATTCATTCCACGTACCACAATCGATTGGAATAATCTACCATCGCACATTGCCTCAGAAAAAGACACCACGAAGTTTCAAGAACAAATTCAAAATACTGATGCCATCTAACTTTTGCTGTTTTACATTGTTGTTTCCTCTTTTCCGGAACGTGCAGAGCAAATGTGTACTATTTTGTTTTTACCTTGACTCAGCTTTATTGCAGTGTGATGAGTGAGTGTATGTTTTTTATTCGTTTTTGGGTGTATCCTTTATTTTCTTTTTATTATTAAGTGTATTGATTGTGTTCTAGTATTCTCATATGTTGTTCACTGTTCACTAGTTCCTATTGGAACGATTTATGTACCCCCCCTATGTAATACCCTCTCACGAGGGCCTTTAGGGGTAATATGAATAAATAAATAAATAAATAAATAAATATTGCGAGACGGCAGATTTTCGTTCCGTCACTTCACTGTCTTGTTGTACCAGACAAGCGCAAGGGGCGTCGCCGTACCCGGGGCCGTGTACACAAATTCACGTGGGGTAAAATTCGGGCGGTCTCGATATCATGAAGGCTCGCCTGCAGAGTCAAAAAGTAAGAAACGGTATGTTAGAAGCATTCTCTTTGTGCATTCAGCACGTTTACGAACATCTGACAGATTAGGAACTGCAGACAGGGGAGTTCACGCTTGGTTGGCAAAGTGTTCTGTCACGTTTCTGTCTGATTTATTTTTCTATTATAACATTGAAATAAGTCAATGTTTGTACTTCACGCCTGAAGAACGGAAATCTTTATCTAGTTATTCCTTACTTGAATACCGGGTACGTGATGATCACGTTACTCACGCTCGCGTGCACACTTGCTGTCTTTATGTTAAACGCAGAATATCCCGTCGTCTCGTTGAGGACCCGGCCACCTGACACGGGGGATTCGCGTCATAGGGTTTTAAGCGGGGTTTTTGAAAGCGGGGAATATATGGCGGCGTGCTTGACATCGGGAGCTTCCGTGCACCGCCCGCGAAAGGCCGGTGGAATTCTAACTCGTTACACAAAAAGTTAACGAAACGGTCAGACAAGGACGGACATTTTGCATTTTAACCATTTTTGCTGCTTTTTGTGCAACCTACGGCTGCGCAGTGGTGGGGCGTGACGACTGTGCAGTAAGCCATGAGATTACCGGATTGAGTTAAGCTGAGCCAGAACTGTCAGAGCGACTGAGCGAAGGAGGGAGCCCCGAAAAATGACGGTTTTAATTTTCTCCTTTCTTTTATAGTTGGCGCATGCGACCAACGATCCCTGGAAGAAGAAGGGATCTTCTTGGGATTTAGGGACAGTCTATGAATATATAGGTCAATACCGCCACTTATTATTTTTATTCCTTTAAGGGGAAGGGGGGGATTTGATTCATCGTCGCCTCCTTTTTAATTTTGACACGAGGCATCCAGCAGTCTCTGCCAGATTACTTGGGAATACCCGAATTCCAGATACAAGCAGAGGCAGAGGAAGGAATTCGGGACAGAAAACAGTACGGAGAAAGGGAGCGCCGACGGCCTCGAAACGGGTTGCTTACGAAACTCGCTCGGCCAAAGAGGAAAACTCCGGGGTGGGAACCTTTTCTCTCTATCGGAACAGTTCCCCTCCCCTTTCCACCAAACACTATATATCCTTCGTGATCTAAGACTTGGCATCCAACCCTAAACTGACATTGCTACTACGCGTCCACCAGACCAATCATTTACCTCCCTTTCATGACCTAACATCGCTCTATCTGCGTGTTTACGGGAGGGAGCGTGATGAAGTGATTAATAATATATAATAATAATATTAATAATAAACTTGTATTCATAGGAATATACAAATACATACACAAAACTGCCTAGGGAGGCTTGCGAGTGCTATGACCTGACAATACAGCCCAATCCTTCCAGAAACAGCAGGTCACAACATAATTCCCTAAATGTCAACTGTAGATCTATCACTTGGTGGTATCTTCAAAAAAAACTTTTTCAGACTCATTTTGAGCTCATGGTTAGAATTAGGCAAGAATAAGTTATCTGGTAGTTCTTTAAAAATCTTCTATATGTAAAACGACCTAATGCTTTCCACATAATGAGTATAGATACGAGGAATTTCATAGCGAGTAGTGTTCCTAAATGTACGTGGGGCCACCCTTTTAGTTTTAACTCACTGCGCCAAAAGTTACGAAAAACGACTGTCTGAAGAAACAACGAGTAGAAACAAGGCAATTTGAGTAAACTAAATAAGTTACTATTTGAGGAAGGTGTTGAACCATAAACAACGCGTTTTAACACCCCTCAAAATGATATCAACTGTGGCATGCCATTGTCGAGAGCAGCTAAAAATAGAGCAACATCATGCCTAAGGACACTATACGCCAAAGAGTGCATGAGCAGTTTCCTACTTGCAAACGGAAGGAACACTTTTAGGTTACAGAGCTTACAAGATACACTTCTTAGTCGTTTCGACACAAAAGAGAAGTGTGTAGTCCAAGACAGGTCAGAATAAAAATATATTTCTAGATACTCGAGAGGAGACATATATCGAACAGGGTTGCAACAACATGATACGCAATTGGAGTTATGCAAAAATAAAGGCGGAAACAATTTGACTTTTTTCCACGGGCTGCGCAAATATACCAGCTTTGTCTTAGAGACGTTTACACTTATTTTGTTATTTCTAAACCAGTTTATGACAGCAATGGCATTTCTATGCAGGTCCAGGATGGCATGTTCGATATAAGTATGACAACAAAAAGAACAGTGTGTCATCTGCATATTGCAATACATTACACGTAACCACTTGAGAAAGGTCGTTAACATATACATTAAAAACGAGGGGATAAAACGGAACCTTGTGGGACTCCAGAAATAAGTGTGGCCATTATACTATGGACCTCTCCAACAGACACGAGCTGAAAAACGTGCGGACAAACATTTCTAAGCAAACGAGCAAAAATACCTCTGAACCCAAGGTGAAACAGCTTATCTAAAAACATGTCATGGTTCACTGAATCAAATGCTTTTACAACATCAAGAAAAAGTGCACCGACATAGGAGTGGTCGTCATACGACGAATGCAAAGAATCTGAAAACACGTCCAACAGGGATGACGTGCCTCAATTGGAAACAAACCCGCTCTGTGAGGGTGATATGATATTGGGCTTATCTAGAAAACTCGTCATACAAAGCAGGAGATGTTTTTCCAGGATTTTAGAAACACACGGCAGAACCGAAATGGGTCGATTTGAGGAAAACTGATTACGCGGGCCGCCTTTATAGATTGGTACTACGATTGCCGTTTTAAGGTCGTCTGGCATCAATCCCGATAATATGATGGATTAAGATGGGCACACAATTGTTCCACCTTGCACCTTAGAGTTCACCGCACTCTCAGCTTAGCTGTAAACGAAGTCCAGCCAGTGATACACGCACACACACACACAAAGTTGGGCCACGTGACCCAAGGCCACATGACGGTGGGGTCGGGGAGGCGGTAGGAACAGTATCCTCGATTTCCAACACGCGCAACCGCCAACTGCAAACGCGGGCATGCGCTCCGCTCTTTTCTACTCGGGAAAAAGAATCACAAAATGTGCATGTGTAGTTCAAGACCCGTGTGTTTTGTGTTTTCAGTTGTTTAAGTGAATTGTATTGCTTCGCGGAGTATTTCTATCGTGCGAAGCGGCCCGGCCTCTGCGCCGTCCGTGCACCTCGTACTGGAAGCGGCAAGAACGATGGTTCGAGAACTCCGATCACCAGCCGCGCCTTTCGTCTCAATTCAAGTGCGATATTAAACTTGCGGATTACCAAGATGATGTATATTCTTTCGGAAGCGCCTACACGCCGGTACTGTACGAGTAATCTTCCTTTGTGCTGGGCATACATGCGACCACTAGCTTCAGCGGACCGAAGAGACGACGGACCACCTTTTCTTTCCCGTGATCGACAACATGAGGACCTCTGGATTATTGGGGACAGGTGTTCTTGCTTTACAATCCCCGTTTTGTCGTGAGCCGATGAGTTTGAACCGTGTCGAACTCTGGCTGAAGAACCTACGTTAAGTCTAGCTTGTAATCCAAAGCGATCGGCCCGAAAAGACCCTATACAGTGCTATTTAAGAGCACCTTTTTATTATAATTGTCTCAGAGAGGCGTTCTGAATTTTCATTTATGTGTTCGAAGTATTTTTTTTTCTTTATTATGGCTGTTAAAATACTTGTGTCTTTTCCGCGTGTGATGTGCTGTAGCGGCGCTGGCTGTAGTAAGGCAGTAGTGCACTCTAAGAAAAAAAGGAGGAGAAAGGTAGCAACGGCGACTGTTTCTCCTTGTTGTGGTCAAGTTGCCCAGAGAAGGGAGGAGCAGAAGTTTGGATGAAAGGAGGAGGTGTAGTTCCTGCCTGTTTAGTTGGCGCAGGGGTAGAACATCGCACTGCTGACCAAGTGGTCGAATATTCGATCCCTAAGAGGCGCGGTGTTGTTGTGTTGTTTTTTTTCGTTCAGTTTTTTTTTTTTTAATTTACTAAAACAGGCATAAACAAACGCAGACCGATGGAAGGAAAATTAAAGTCCTTATTCTCCACCGACGCCAAGGAAAACTACACAAATATCATTGCTACAAGCTTCATCAGCGCGCTGTTAGATAAACAAGATTTGGGCACCCAGGTTAGATCTAAGCCGTTTACGCAGGGGCCAAGACGACGAGGTCGGTCCTTCAGTCGTTTCTTTTGCCGCGGCCTTTTTGGCATTCACAAAGAAAGAAGTTTAAACGCATCCGTCATAAGCCGCTAAGCTTCGAAACGATGCCGACACTGCTACGTACACTGGGCGGCTGCGATCAGCTGCGATAGCGGCGGGCTTCGGGCCTCGGCCTCTTCGGCCACATTTCGTAACTCGGCTGCCTTGGCCGCCTCGACTGCCGGGCCCTGACCCTGCACTCTAAGAAAAATTGGAGGTAAAAGGTAGTAACACCGGCGCGTCTTCCTCCCTTCTACTGACGCGCCCTTAAGCGGACTCGAGAAGAACGGAGGCATCTTCTTTCGGTTTCGTTTTTCGAGCACGTCGCGCACGTTGTTATATAAATGTTGTTGAGTTGATTGAGCTTCACCGGCAGCGAAGGCCGCCGTTGATTCCGTCTTCTAGTCTAAACGTGCAGAACATTTCGGTTGCATTGACGTTTTTACCACTAATTTTTTCAAACGAACAAATGAAGCCGCTAGAAACAGCGAAGTTCCGGAGCACTGCCAGCAGCGCTACGTACACTGGGTAAGACTGGATTGCGGGACGTACGCGGAACTACGTTCCTAGGCCACTGTAGCGGAACTACACGAGTACGGAACCACGAACCGCTACAGTACGGAACCACTGTTGCGGAACTGGCGGAACCACGAGGCGCTGTATCGACGTTTTCGACGTTATGGAAATCGCAGGAACTGTGTCCAAGGCTGGAAGCTTTTCCTGCCGGCTGCCTGTGTGCCTTCCGTGCTGAGTTCGGTCCTGTTATCCCGTGCCGAGTGCCAACCGGCATTCAACGTGGTTCTGTATTTCAGCGTGTCAGCAACATAGCAGCAACATCGTGATGGCAGTGTTGTGCGTAGTGAACAGAAGACTGGAATTATCGCCGATGTGACCGTGTGTTCGCGTATCAGTGGTGTAACAACAAGATGAGATGACGTAAACTGTCGGGCATTGATGCCGCTGGTCGGGCCGTGATTAGAGGGGGCGGGGTGTCGCAGGTTGACATTCCCCTTTACATTAAAGAGTTTAAGACCACTTCAGAAATTAGGTGCAGTCGATCGACGTGCGGATAATCATGTTGGAACGCTGGTCTGAACGGTAAGCTCCTCTCGTACAGTGGCCAATGTGACTGTCGGTCCCCGGGAGCGATTGCGCTCTGGTGAAAGAGACTGAACAGTACAAAATAATGACGGAAAGTATGTACTATATTTACAATGAAATTTTAACATAAAAAAAGGCAAAATCGAAAAAAAAGCTATCCTTTATTTTACTATTTAAATATACTACGGTTCCTGGAGAAACTGCCCTCCAAGTGGCGCGCTGGGATGAGCGCTAGACGTTTTCGAGCTCGCCACGGGGTAGCTCCGTACACTTAACACCTGCCGCAAGTCGCGGCTTTGACTGCATTCAAGTTGATCGAAAAGCGATCTCTCTGCCCGTGAAGCATCACTTCCAGCCATAGGCGTAGACTTCGGGGGGCATCGGGGCTCGTGCCCCCCTGGTGAGATCCGGAGGGGGCAGAGCCCCCCCCCCCCGGGCCCGGGCCATGATCCTTACCGAGACGCTGTTTACGTGCCATGTAACGAGCTTCTAGTGTTGGCATGCAAACAAAATAACAACCACGTTGCCTTTATTGACAAAATACATGGAAATGGAATCCCAACGTGCTTTCGTTAGCTTCAATCTCCAGTTCTGGCGAAAAGGCAACGCGCAGCAGCACCCCCCCCCCCCCCGGGAGAACTCTCAGCCTGCCCCCTCCGGGAAAATGGAAAGTCTACGCCGCTGCTTCCAGCTGAGTGAATATCCGCTCTACACAGATTAATTCAAGACGGCGATTTCAGCCGTGCGCGAACAGCACAAATAGAAAAACAAACACTACAATAGAAATATTGGCTAGGAAGTGCCGTGCGGAGAAACAAACCCAGGCGTGGAACCGAACTGGAGCGGCTCGATTTATTGGTTTTCAAATAATTACGGCATGATCGAGCGTTTTTTTTAATAAGAAATTCATCTCCTGAGCCATTAAAAATACTCTCAGATGTATGACATTGCAGAAAAAAATCAACATGCTGGAAATATTTTTTATTGCTTAGGAGTCACCGAAAAATTCCGTACTTTCAAAACGACCAGTATAAAAGACGGAAACGCAGAGCTCGGGAGTGGTAGACTCCGGCTCAGCAACACTTCCTCTGTCTTCCTTACTCTTAAAACTAACTCGGGAGTGGTGATCGGGTTAGTGTGCTGTTGTATTGCTGTTTGTATGCTGTTGTATTGATGTTTGTATGTATGTGTATGCGCTCTATGTATGTTCAGCTGATGCTTGTACCGTAGAACGCGTAATGTGTCTACCTGTGTGAAATAGAGGGTCCCGAAGCGCAATGGTGGCATCAGAAATTAAAAATTTTTTGTAGAACATGAATTCGGCGGTAACTAGCGCCACCTAGCCTAGCTACTTGTGATCAATCTGCTTGACGCTGCCATCTGGTGGCAAGCGATTTAACCTCCTTTACGCTACGCGGCTACGCCGTAATTTCGTGTTACCGTGCTGAAACGAGCCAAGAGGCTGCTTCGGATTTCCTTTTTTGAGAGCGGCTTTTGGTTTTGCGGGCGAATGGTTTACCACTCCTTCGTGATGTGCGGTTGACGCAACGGTTGACGAAAAAGTTGTGGCTCGAGGAATAGCAAAAGTAAGACAAAGTGCACGAACTGTGTGCTGGTTGTCTCCGTTTAACATCGCAGTGTTGACGATGAGATGACTCAGTGACTCGCATGCTGTCGAAACGTAAGTTTCTTTACCTGCAGAGGGAAGCCGGCTTCGGAAATAAATACAGTTCGCGGAAAGCTCGTGTTAGGTTTTTATTTGCTGCTCTCTCGCTCCGTACAATAGACTTCGTGTTCTCGTTAAGCCTTATTGAGCTCGATTTGCTCGATTCGTGGCCGCCATATTGAGATGCAGGCGACGGAGGCACTTTTGCTCCCCTGCTTTAGGGACGAAAGTTTCTCCATTTCTGAAGGAACATATGTAGTCAAGAGCGTTCCTCCCTTTAGGGAGGAACGCTCTATACTATACTGACCCGTTTTATACTATACTATACTCTACTACCTCTATACTATACTACTACCTCTATACTATACTATCTCTCTACTCTATACTATACTACTACCACTATACTTTACTACCTCTATACTATTCTGACCCTTTAGGGAGGAACGCTCTATACTATACTGATCCTTTTTTCTAAGAGTGTACTGCCAGTGTTGCCATAGCCGCATAACACGCATATCTTGGCAAATAACGCTGAGTATTCGTTACTTGGCAAGATTTGTTTGATGGATGGGCGCGGGCTGTCAGTTATGTTCGCGCGTTAATGGCTTGTGACTGTATTTGCTAGTAATTGTCTTTTGTCGCTTAAGTTTTTAGTGTGCTTGATATATTTTGATGTATTTACATAACTTGTAATTATATTGAGCAAGGATGAGCTCAACTTTAACTACATATTTTTGTGCCACAAATGCAGATTCCATTAACAGGTTTTGCAAGTCACCGTGGAAATGCAAAGCGGAACTTAAAGGGCGATATTGTAATCAACATTTCAAAAGGCTACATGAATGATTGAGGATACCTGCATGTAGTTTCAAGGGAGGGGCTAGGCAATTATTCGAACAAACCGTCGGACTATTTAACTAATTTCTTAAATCGGGATCAATATTTTAATCAAGTTCGGTAAAGGTCTGAATTAGCAACTATCGGGTGAACAAAACAACAGTAAACACGCCTGCTTTCTTACTTGCGCCTATATTTATTATTCGAGGCAACATTGTTGTCTCCTAGAACATTCATGTTTATCAATAAAAATAATTAAACAGTATTGCGCTGAAGAAATTATGTTTCCTGTGTTCGAGTCCTATTTGGGGTGCGCAATTATAAAAAGCAAAAAATAAAAAAAGAAGTGTAGGCCTTTCCGAGATTTTACTCTTGGAGGGCAACCGATTCGATTAATCTATTAGTTAATCAAATGAAGGCCGACGAACAATTGAACAATGTTTTACTAAGCACCGAAGCTGATATATATATATATATATATATATATATATATATATATATATATATATATATATATATATATATATATATATATATATATCCTTACCGAAAAATACGGTATAACTTTTTGCTATCCGGATTATGGAACCGGAAATCTATCTGGATTCTATCTGACCTCTATCGGGAATTTAGGTTTTCAGAAATTATTCCTTTGTCTGCAATCTGGATTTCGGGTTTCCAGAAACAAATTTCCGCTTCCATAATACGGATAGTGTAAACTTATGCCGGATTTTTCGGTAGGGTGTATATATATATATATATATATATATATATATATATATATATATATATATATATATTAGGAGTGCACGCTAAATATATGCGCGAGTATATAACCCAAACCCTGCATTCGAAAATGACTAAACTTTAAAAATAATGGCACATCATGGGTACGCAAAGCGCGCCTTTGATCTTTCTCGTGCTTGTCTATTTCATTACTTTTTTCCCCATACTAAGAACCACGTTAAGAAAAGCCTACAACTTTGGAAGGAATCTTTGTTTGCATTTTGAGGGTTCATCCTGCTCCTATCTACCTTTCTGTTAGAATCTCTGTCTTTCATGAAAGGGTAGGGGGCGGGACTATCCTCACCTCCCCGGGTGATCCCGAGAATGCCAAACTGTCGAAAGAGTGTGACATCTTGCCGTAGCAAGGTCAAACATTATTACCGAAAAAAAGCACTTTCTGTCTTCTTCTGGTGGCTTCCCGTCATATCATTTTCTATCTTCTTTTGTTGGCGGTTTGAGCCTGCGTCTTTCGGCCTGGCTTTTATCCTGTCTGCATTCGGTCGCTTCCACTTCAAGTTTGCCATCCCTCTTCTTTGCGCTGGGGTGTGGTGATACCTATTCCCGTAAAACAATTCAAGCAACATTTTTTTAAGCATTAAAAATATATTTGAGATAATTAGTACAAGATGCTGAGAAATGTAATTAAGATAAAGTAGCAAATACTTTCGATCAAATGTATTTGCAAGATATCAAATTATTACCGAAAACATTTGAAATACAGTATTTTGAGTAAAGTATTTGAGATGAAGTTGACCTAGTGGGAACTGGTAGAACGCGCTGTGGTCTTTAAAACCCTTCACCTGAATTCAGGTTGGCGTCTCTGCTTCTTTCCGAACCCCGTGTTTAGCCTTCTGCATGGGATCCTAAGAAGTTTCTGCTCACTTCAGAGTTTGTAGTGATGGATCTTGGAGATCATTTTAATTTTTTATTCAATCGAAATGTCTATTGAAGTGTACTGACCATACACAGTTTCTGTATTGTTAATTCTTATTGCATACTTTTATATTTACTTGCACATAATACTGACATTATGTTTAAAACCGTGGCAATATGTTTGTATTACGTGAAAAGATTGGGTAAACAATGAATGTGCTTGTCCACTGCAGCTTTCTTTCAGATACATTTCTCGTCTTCAGTAGCATGACTTCTAAAATGGCTGACGAAAATAATACAGTCCGCGCTTAAGACCGGATAGCAGAATTGAAATACCAGGTGAATACGTTTGGAAGCCAGTTATATTGGATAAGCCAAGGATTAAACTTGGATGCCAACATTGGTTGTAAAAGCCACAACACGATGGCCCAATGATGGCTTAGGTATTGTTTTAACGTTCGTCCAACGTTGGAGTATAAGTTTGTTAAAAGGTGGTACAACGATAGCACCAATGACGGTCAAATGTTGGCGTAAATATTCGTTAATCCAGTGAATGGTCCAACATTAGATCAGGTAGCACTTTCGCAAAATCCAATGTTAGGCCAATATTTTAGCCACTATTTGCCAGTGGTGGGCCAATGCTGGTTCAGCAGTGATTAGGTGGTTGGGTAGCTTCCATCGCACAGCCAGCCTAGGAGTGAATGAAGTACAGCAAACAAATGAATAGAGGTTGGATCAAGTGCCTAATGCAAAATACAAGGTCTGGCTAATAAACATGGAGACTCTTTTATGTCTTAGATAAAGCAGAGAAATGATAGTCAGCACTTTAGTGGTGACCTTTGAGCATGTCTGGGCATGCATGGAAAACAGGAGCGCCCTCAACCGTTCAGTTCATTATCAGTCGTCTTTTGAGGCAGTTATGTTTTTTTTTGTGTGTGTGTACCGAAAACAAATTAGTTTAAAAGTCGAGCAGTGTGCAAATTTTAAATTTGTAGTGAAATTGAACAAACATAAACAACATAATAACCTAACATTTTCAAATGCTTATTGTGGCTTAAGGGGAAGATTGCATGTATCGTGCGCGTGCTTTTGAGTGGCATAGAAGATGCAGTACAGGGCGTTAGAATATGAAAGGCGATGAACGCCCTGGATAACCTTGAACTTCAATAATCAAAGAAAATGCTAAAACAATCAACCGTATTCTTCGAAAACAACGCCGACTCGGTGTTTGAATGATTGCTGAAGCTTGAGTATTGACAAAGATGCTGTGTGGAAAATTTTGTATGAGGATCTCAACATGACAAAAGCTTGTCGCAACATGGTCCCTCAGGTTCACACACCAGAGCGAAACGAGTTCCGTAAGGAAATTTGCTGTGGCATGGTGCAGCAACTAAGGCAATACACCCCCCCCTTCCCCGGTCTCTTCGCCGATGTCAAGCGAAACGATCCTTTTTGTTTCCTATTGTTGCAGTCATCACGTATTTCTTTGGCTGTGGTCCTGAGGTGTACTGTTATCGGTTGCGCCTGTTATTTCGTGAGTAAATTTTGTGAAACGCGTAGCGCAGGTCAGCTCTAAGCCCCGCTGAAAGAGATTAAACAAAAACGTGAGCAGTAATGTGTTTCACAAAAGACGTATATAACATATGATCAGAATTGTTTAACAAACGGAGGTAAGGTTTCGTTGTATGTGCTGACAAACACATATTCAGAATAAAATCCTTGAACGACACCATTGTCGAGTTTTTTTTTACTGGCTCTTTATTGACCTCTCCAAAGCTTTTCGCCGTTTCGGTGGTTCCGAGGCAAAGCTCCGGCCTACGAATCCCCGAGAGGCGGGTTCGAATCTCAGCCGCGGTGGCCGCAATCTGACGGAGGCTTATTACGCAGAAGGCGCCGTGCAACCGGTCTTTCGGTCGCACGTCAAAATAACCCCAGGGCGGTCCAAATTAATCCTCAGTCCTCCGCTGGGGCGTGCCAGATTCCCTTCGTTGGTTTGGCACGTAAAACCCCAAATTTGTGTTCCATATTTTCTGACACGGTCTGCCATAATTTACTGTTTTATCTAGGTAAGCTTAACCTTACACCAGTTTATTGAAATTGACTAAATGATTCTGTCTAAGCGTCCGTAATATAAAAGTGACAGCGGCCATAATTATTTCTGCGCACCTTAACATCTGGAGTTGATAAATGTTAGTACATTTACTCTTTATGATGTACATCAATAGCCTTAACGGCATATTTTCAGCCATAAACTTGGTCACTGACGTCAGCATAATTTATCACAAATTTCTGAGATAACATTTATTAATTATGTGACATTTGGCTTATGAAACTTAATTCTACTAATGCAAGTCAATGAGAATTCCCTGCCAGACTTTGGATGTTGTATTTATTGGCTACTTCCTTAAGAATGCATCACTACCCCACGCTGCATCTAATAACCGTATTAATGTTTTCATATTGGACAATATGTCTTCGCAAATTTACATTGCCCACATAACATCTAACGCAAAGCGAGCACACGTATGGCGAAACTGTTCACTAGCTCCATCTAACCTGACGATTCTATTTTGAAAAACGCTAGTAAAATCTGAAGTAAAACTCGTGAGAGGCAATAAAACAAATTTTGGGCTGGGATAAATCAACCTAGATTGAGACTTTATCGTTTAGCGGCCAAAAGAAGTAAAGGTAGAAAGTCAAAAAACTAAATTTCGGGACTAAAATTTCAAAACATAGCGGACGATATCGTACCTCCTTCCCTTCTGAAGCTCCCTGCCTTTGCACTGTGATACACCCGCGGTACCCAAAGCATTTCAACCAGCCACAACGCACGTCAATCGACGCCTGACCTCACTATATTCCCTGCACCCGTTAGCTGACAGTGCGGCGGAAGCTACGGGCTTGCCGGACCAATCAGCAGCATCCCTTTCATAGCCTGGCTCTATTCTCTGTGCTTGTGTATGCGCGAGAGGGAGTACTCACATTGCAAACGATAGAAGTGTGGTTGGCCCAACGAGCACGTAGCCTCCCAAGCACTGTCAGCTTAGGGGTGAATGGGGAGAGGAAAGCAAGTTTTGTTGAATTTCGAGCGACGGGCTGAAATTCTAGAGGAAGAATGGTGCTGTCCTGGTAAACAAAGAGGGTCCCAGCAAGAGCGAATTCTTCCTTTCCCTTTTCTTGAACTCTTTGGTATGCTGCGCGATTTGTGAATTAAGGAGGAAAGCTAAGAAAAAAAAAGTTGGACAATCGTTTATTGCCATTTTTAATTTGGGGCATGAAACATAGAAATCATTCAAAATTGCTTTCTAAGTAATTCTTTTTCGATCAATATTTGAATGTCCGGCGCTAGCTCAGCTAAATATTATGCAAACTTACCAGCTATTCTTTTGCAACGTGAAATCTCTTACCTTTATCAATCGAAGCTGACCCTTAGCGCCGCTTTCTGGTGCCACCATGGCAGATCACATACATCCCTCAGCGACCACCGGTTGAAGGTTGGCATGCCCTGTTGCCGCAACAACGTGCAATTCACTTCCTTTAGCCCAGGGACGTCGACTGACCCCAGTCACATCACCACCTCTACCGCTTGGATCGCCGACAACGACTTGTTCAAAACTTACATTGCTAATCTTATTTTATAATCTCTTCGATATGTTTATTAATTTTTTTCTTTAATTTACCTACTCCTCTGAGTACTGATTTAAAATTGGGAGTAAATAAAAATGACCGCATCTCCACGTGGCGATTGATGTTGATTGGGGCGAAGCTCTGGTGGTGCTGATGATACTGATTTTATTGTTCATATGTAGTGCTGATGGTGCTGATTTTTTTATTGCTCATAGGTAGTGCTGAGATGCGGGTTTCGTTTCGGCTTCATAATTTCTGCTTTATGGCCGATGAAATGCAGAGCCAGTGGTTCTTCTAGCGGATCAGCTTGGATCCGGTAGAAGCCGTGGAACGCATCTCCACCGCCTAAGTCAACGGTCCATGTCAGAAAGAGAATGTGTGGTATGGAACGTGGTTATATACACATTTGAGCATTTGACCGCAGCGCCCTCTCGTCTATAAATGTTGAGCCAATGCATGCAAATTTAACGCGTTTATATACGCATTTGACCGCAGCGCCCTCTCCTGTATAGACGTTGAGCGGCTACATGCAACGTTTCATCCATGACATCCCCAGCTCTTGACCCAAGCAGCACAGATTTTGGCCAAGCGATGGCCAATGTCCGGCGATGGTCTTTCGGCCAGTGGCCAGAGAGTGGCCATTCATTGGCCAATGCTTGGCCGATGGCTGATGGCTAGTGGTCAGTGGCCAATGGCCAGATAAAGGCCAGTCACGGGCCAGTCTCTGGCCACTGTCTGGCCACTTGGCCAAGGACCATTGCCAGCCATTGGCCAGTGACTGGCCAACTCTGTGCTGCCTGGGGAGTTACTACAACATCTAAGAGCCCCCTACTCGTCCCGCAGTCGTGGCCGAGTGGTTAAGGCGATGGACTAGAAATACATTGGGGTCTCCCCGCACACGCTCGAATCCTGTCGACTGCGCAAACATTTCTTCTTTTTTTAAGAAGACAGATGGGATGGCAATCGCTGTGAGCACGGACGCCAGCCGGACGGACGGACGGACAAAACTAGACCCTAAGGAGCATCACCCCTAAAAATAAAACCATATCCGTTGACTTATTAAAATTTGGTTCTATCAGTCTCGACATCGCCTAATGCGGCTACAAATGTAACATACCTTTTACAGGCTTCTTGAAGTTTGACAAAATACAGAGCAAGAAAAACCGCAATGGCATTAGTATAGCCTTTCTTGAAAAGGAATAGGTAAATGTAATATAAAAAAAACAATATATATATATATATATATATATATATACTGTATTTAAGCTTTTTAAGGGTTACCACTGATTCCTAGTAAGTCCCTTTCGTGCAGTTTAGGCGGGACACATAAAAAGCTCTCTGATTTCGTCATTCATTAACCGACTGCACTTAAATTATTCTTGAAGCGCATCACTACCCTAACTTTTAACAGGCGAAAATATGCATAGTATTACAAGTATATGCCCGTCCCTGAAGGACGTCGACGAAGTATGGCAAACGCCAGTCTCGCGTCATAAAACACGCAAGCGCAAGTAAAATTATCATACCCCTCAAAGAAGCCTGTTTTTACCCAAGCCGAAAATGGACACAAGAATCTCCCACAGGCGACCCAAATGCGAGGCTGTGCCTCTTAGCATTACTCGCCTGCTTGAGTCACTTGCAGGCAAAGGATAGCTGTACTTTTCAAAGCAAAAGAAGCGCACCAAAAGCAACCACGTGGAAAGAAGCATGTGAACCCAGGTTCCACTAACATTGATTTAAGGCTGCCCGTAAAGAACGGCGTGAAACGCTCGTAAGCAGGGTTACGGCGCACCGTTGACTCGCGCCACTGGAACCGAGGCGGTTCCTTCTTTCTAGCAGTTTTTTTCTCCCGTCGCGTGCAACAGAGCATCTCTTCTCATCACTTCGGCCCTGCGGTTCCTCTAGATTACTTCTCTCCACTGGGGATCCTCCTTTCACAGCAGCTCCGCGCCGCTGTCCGTAACGATAATGGCGGCGCAACGCCGCCGCGCCGCCATTAAGGTTGCGGAAAGTATGAGTCGGATTGACAGCTCTTGCTCTTTAAGTACCACGGCGTCTGTTATGCATTCCGTTGTGGAACACACGGCGTTTGCGCACCGTCAAGGGCACGAATTTCCCAAGCGACTAATACAGGGTGTTAACTTCTTAACTCAAACAACGTTTTTGTTGTTGTTGTTGTTGTTGTTGTTGTTTTTACTGGGTGAAAGTTAGACAACTGCAGTCTTCACCATGTATTTATCAGGTTTGGCGTACGTTAAATTATCAAATATTCGTCACGCTTAGTTGACTAATTTACAGAAGGGTGATATATTCATTTTTGAATTATTGGTTTTAGAGGTCATGTTCGAATTGCAGTATTGACGGCGTTTATTATTACAGCCAGGACCAATATAAAACAATTGCCAAGAGGGTAATGGTTTGGTGATATTAATCCTTCAATAGTCGCGTTGTCTCTTCAGACGTAAAATTGCGTGCAAAAAGAGCACACCCCCTTTCCCAATGACGGCTGGAAGAGTGTCGAAGACGTTAGGCAAAGTCGACACTTGTGTCGTCGGCTAACCCACCAAGGACACGCTGCCAACATGGTGACAGCATGATTGAAACCATGTGTTGCGGAATGGGCACCCCCATTCCATTCCTCCTCCATTCCGGTGAATTTTGAGTTTCCGACAATTCCATCCCTTTCAACTCCTCGGAATGGAGACACTGGGTTCATTCCCATTCCTGTAATGGCTGAACTCCACAGTTCCATTCCTGTAGTTCCTAGAACGTGAAAAAAGGGCCACTGACAGCCGCATTGTGTTACTGGAAAAGTGCAGCATAAAGCTGGTGACATCAAACACGGAGCACAACTGAAAAAAGTATTCAAAAGCTTCATCAAAGCACTCATTCCGCTAAGCTGAATGGTGGTCGTAGAAAGCGCTTCGTGGCACTTGGTGTCACTGTAGACATCGATAGCGCGATCAAGCGTTTTTGCAACAAACGCTAAAATTAAAGACACCGATTTTCTTCGCAAACGAACCGTATACCATTCGCAGATACATAATAGACCGATCTCACCAGCCAGTTTGACTACGCCACCGCTGCCGCAATGCATCGAAGGAGCTTTAGTCTTTCTGCACGTGCGACAACCTTGATGAATCTCTGCACGTGTGAAGCACGAAACGGCACGAGCCCTCGCATGCACGGCCGTCTGCCTCTGAACTAAAGTTATGGCGGCGTCACGCATGCGTCGAACGCTTACTGAGATCGGTGTATTAGTCTGTTGTTTGTTTGATAAGGCCTTAAAAATGTATAGTTGGTGCATGGCGCAAGAAATTATCTTGCTCTCTTCTTCGAATACTTGCACAACCGCATCGCTAGTGCGTTGTTAGAAGCGACGCCGTGTATGCCTTCCCAAATCCGCATGCACTGCGGCAAGAACAAAAACAGCTGACAAAGTGCAATGGGTACGCGGCGCATGCACACGCGACATGAACACCATATTATGAAACCTGCCTTAGAACGTAAGCTTTTACGTTTGCTGCACACTTGTTGCGATTTCTTCACATATTCATCCTAATTTTTTTTTGTCTCAAAATATAAGCGCAAGTATGAAGTTACACACAAACACAACCACTCGCCACAAAACCAATCACACATTGTGATACAATCACAGCAGACAAATCATTTACACAGCGCTGACTCATAACTCAGTCTATATTTGCACTTTTTTTCTTCTACTTCTTCTCGATACATTCGTGAAAACTTGCCTATTTTTCTTCAACGTTTATTGAAATGACGATCATGCACGCTTATCCAATAGTAGAAAGATAAACTAATTATTTTCCTGATGAAGTGAGCGACGGAGTGCTAATACATTTATCGTCATACCTGCCAATATGTTCCGCCTCTCCTATCTCTCTAGTCAGTTGGCTAACCGCTTCTGCCCAGCACTGTACACCTATCTAGATGTGCCGCACATCCGTAATCACGGCAATGTAGACCTAAATGTCCCGAGTTGGCTCTAGTTACGTTGTTGTTGTGCTCACTGAGTCGGTCGTTCAAACATCTCCCAGTCTGGCCGATATATCGTTTTCCACAGGAGAGGGGAAAAGAATATACTACCCCTTCTGTGCACGGAACGAAACTGGTCTGGTGCTATTTTGTGCAGAACGCTGAATGTTGTGAAGGATGGTTCACTTTCTTGCGTAAGCTGGAAAGCTTGTTTGGAGCCGAGAGGATGACGTCGATGTTGACCCTGTTCGCATCTTTTTAAGACCATGGGAGACGTTGTGAATGTAAGGCAGATCTATGGGTCTAGTTGACCTGTCTCTTGGTTTTCGTTCGCATGACATCTCTTTTTCTGTTCTCTGAGAAGGTTCTCCACCACTGATGTTAATAAGGAAGTGGGATACCCTGCTTTTGACAGGCGACACATTTGTGCACAGAAGCTTGTTTGGATCATATGTTTGCATGATTTGCTAAGTGAGTTTTTAAGGCAAAGTTTGACGATGCCCCTCTTAACCAGCTTGGAGTGTACAGAATTGAAGTTAAGCAGCGGCTTGTTTCCTCGCGGCTCGTACAACCAGCATACGTGAAAGGTCAATGCAAAAATATTCGTAGATCCAGGAATCTAATGAATCTTTCAAAGGGAAGCTCGTGCGTGAGCTCCAACGGATTCATGTACTCTTCGAAAGTGGACAAAACTTTGGCCATCATGGTGGGAAACTGCTTTTGTCGACGTCAAAGAAGATGATATAATCGTCTACGTAACGAAATATGTTCACGACTTTCGGGGAGTCTAACCTTTTTTGCAGCAGTCTGCCATGGTGCACAAGGCAAATGTCACTGAGAACAGGGGCGATACAAGACCCTATGCAAACCCCTTGTTTTTGCAAGTATGTATTTCCATCCCAAGTGAGCGAACGTGGATTGCAGGTCGACGGCAGTAACTCGAGAAATCTGTCTTGGGAGATGCCCGAAGCGTTCTGGACCGCGATGGACCCAAAACTAATCAATGCTTTCCTCAATGCAGTGTAAAAGACGGTCCTGGGGTTGTGCGTAGTACAGATCTTTTATGTCGATTGAGAAGGCGTTTAAGTTGCTGTCGTTACGCTCAGATAGGAACCTTATTAATTCGTTGTAACTCCTAATTAAGGACGGATAATCAATCGTAAGAAGATTTAGTTTTTCTTGAAGAAATAAGGCGACCGACTTTTGCCGGGTTCCCTTTTCGGAGACGATAACTCTGAGCGGGCATTCGGTTTTGCGAGTCTTGGCACTGAAAAATAATTCCAGGCTTAGATGTTTGCTGCAGTCTATGTAAGAGGAAAGCTTTTTTAACTCCATCGACAGACAGTTTTTTTAGCTACGCTCTTGATCTTAGTTATGGAGCTATCGTTGTGGCATTAAAAAACAGACTCAATGGCTGAGAGGGCTTTTTTCTCAAACAAGTCCTTTGTGTTCCACGTAAACACTAGAAAATCGGCTGGGCTAAGAGCAGAGAGTCGAACCGGTCAGTTTTGCGGTTCGGTTCGGGTTTCGGTTCAGTTCCTTTGCATTTTGTTCCGGTTTGGTTCTGGTTTAGAAATGCTTTTGACATAGCGGTTCGGTTACCGGTTCCACCAAGCGCGAACCAGTTCGAACCGGTTCTTAACAAAAAGAATCCACAGCTCTCAGTTAATAACAAGAAAAGGTAAATTCAACACGGCGTCATCTGCATTTAAAAAAAATAACAAGAAGCCATGCTGTGGAAAAGAGGACAGCAAAACAAATATATGCTTAATTTCGCTTTCTGATCTTGAATTTGTAACGCAAACGCCGTTCCATGAAAATTACGTGGTTATGCCGGTGCTTGGAAACTACCTAAGTACGGTACTCACATGTGACGTCAATCGACCAGCACGCACAGTGACAACGTGACGATAGTACGCGCCGTATTCGCAAACTACCCACGTAAAAACAAATTAGTCGCAAGTTGTTTAGACAGCAGCTTGTTAGTCTGCCAGAGTATGGCGGCATTGTAACCCACCGTAGACGATAAATTTAGCCAGTGCAGTACGACTGCTAGCCTGCGGTCTTCACGGGCTCACGCAGTACTGATACACGAGCGCACACCGGTACGGTGCGCATCCAGGTCGAAACGGCAAACTACCCACACCGCACGCCCAAACGATTTGCTCGAACGATTGAGTTGAAGAGGTTGAAGAGGAGAAAGACAGCAAATACATCGAAAGACGATTAAAACAAAACGAAAGAAGAAAAAACACACACGCGCGACTTGCTCTTTCTAGAAAACGCACTCACAGCAAAACAATTCTTCAGGCAGCGTCAGGGCACTGGACGACTGGTCACAGGCGGCCGCAGTGTCGCGCCCGTCGCGGCTTCGACTCTTGGCGCCTCCAGATTTCGCCACAGGAGAACAAACGCGCCGACAGCCGTCAGCCTTTTTTGTTACTATTTTTATGTTTATGTTTGTTTTATCCTTCCTTGAGGAATATTGCCGAGCAGCAAGGAAAGGAAATACACATGACACACGCACAGAAAGAATAGCTCTTTAGACTTTCGGCATAGTCAAATATATTCCATTTCACTGCGATGGACGCTACGACCTACACGAGCCAATTCATATTTCATAGCTTGTCTCGTGACTTCGCGCTCCCCGCGTCACTCCGCCTAACCGGAAGGACATGTGGCACCTTGAGCTATGAACTGGCTCCGGCGGCTCGTGGCGTCTTTCGCGGTCCATGGCAAGGTTGAAAACGTATAAAAGCAAATACCATCTAGCTTCGCCCATACTGGCAACTCCTCCGAAACCCATGGGCGCGGCGGCGAACGCGACGGTGGCGGCTCTAGCGGACTCGGAGTCTACGGAAGCAGACGACGCAATGGAAATATATAGGCTCCGCGACGTCCTCGAGCTTTGCGAGCCCTGTTTCGTCACCCCAACAGCTGAAACAATTCATTACAGTCAGTCCGCTTGCAAAGCGAAATCCACTGATCGCAACTGCAACGACAATCAAATAACAACGCACGCACAAACAAAGACGGAGCAGTTTATTTAGCGGTCTCAAACGCCACTCAGGGGATCCCTCGCGTTTGAAGCACATTTGGGACGCTGTAAAATGGCGTTTAGCTAATCAAACTACGTCGTAAGAGATTAGTGTTGATCCATGCACAAACTGCGTTGTCACAAATTCCTACCTAAATAAGAGATAATTAAAACGTCCGCACACAACATGTTTTGATTACCAGAGCAAGCGCACCAGCTGCTGCAGCATAACAAAAACAAAAAGTAACGATAAAAATGAGCGTGCAAACACTTGCCGAACTTTGTTTGCATGAGATGGGGTTCCCATCCCAGAAGAAAATTAAAATAAATGGGGAACAGTCGCAAACCGTGGCGAATAAAACAAAGAAGTTAGCAGACGATACAAATACACAAATCACCCAGCAAAAAACTCCATCGACGACGACGATCGTAGCGGCGCTTATAACAAAGAAAACAAGAAAAATGGAAAGCAGCAGCTGCTCGCGCTGCTGCTGCTCACGTGCGGGGCGTCGGTAGGAGCATTGAAAATGAGAAAGTGGTGGTCGCCGTCGGTATTCAGTCCACGACAAACAAAGTGGAAGCAATATGGCGAAACTAATCAAAAACTAAAACAGCTTTACTTTTAAGACTTTCGCCTTAAGTAAAGCTCAATTGAATAACGCGAAAGCCTTATCGAATTGAGCGACAAATCGGGGTAAATGGCCATAAAAATGCGACTAAGCGGCACGCGCCGCTCAGTCGTATGCTTAAGAACAACCCTCGTCCTTGCGGTCGTCCTAGAAGTTGTCGAAGTCCTCAAGGACAACCTCACTTGTCACAGTACGTGAAAAACAAGCGGCGTTCGTCGGCACTGTGACCGAAATATGGCCATGAAAATACGTGATCTGGCGTCATCAGCGTCATGTCACCGCCGTGTGCTAAAGGTGCACTTCGGACTTCATCTGTGCTCGTTGTGTGCTTTGTACAAGGAGGTTATAATGGGCACGAGGTGGCGTCCCTATCCCCAATGCATGGAGCGAAGTGTAACGGAAGTAGGCGTGGCCACGAGCCGCGACGAACATTTCTTGACCAATGGGAAGCCTAGTGAGTGGGCGCCGCCATTAATTTCGGTGCAAACAACCCTCGTTGCCATGGCATTTCCGTGGCAACGCGATTGTGTGCACCGAAAGTAATGGCGGCACCCACTGTTATTTGAAACAACGCTTAACGGGAGACTTTTAAACCGGTCATGGTCGGAATTGGATGCGATTATTATAAACGAACGCCTGGTTGCCCAGCAGAAAGTAAGTCACTAGAGTTGAGACGCTCTAGACGACGCACCGACTGAATCGGTGTCGAACGGGCGAGATTTCGAGCCCAACACTTGCCTGACCAGTAGGACTAGGAAGTCGGCGTGTAGCGGACGCTCTCGACACCGCGCGACCGCGCCTGGAGCGTCGTCTCGAACGAGTCGTCGTAGCGCGGCTTTGGAAAGCGATCGCGAGTCAGTCATCGTAGGCACGAACGCTGAGAAGGATCGTAGGCACGAACGCTGAGAAGGCGCTGTGGTGTGTGTCGTGCTGAGAAGGGCATCGCGGGTTGAGAAAGTCGTACAAATTCTGCTTCGAGAAGATGTTGGTTTCACTCCGCCGTGATGAGTATTCGGGTTCGCATCGAAACATCTTTTGGTGCGCCGATCGAATCGAAAGCCAGCCGCGACAGCGAGCAGACGAAGCAGACCACAGGCACGGAGCAGACGTAGCCTAAGCCTAACGACCGAGCAGAGAGCAGACGATGGGAGCATGGTTGAATTTAGTTTGGATGAGAGAGCGTCGGTGCGCGGGGCAGTCTGGGATTGGGTTGTTCTTCCGGCGTCGCTGGGTATGACGTCATGCCGGGTCCTGCCCTATTTAAACGTCCTTCGCTTTGTACGATGGACTGCGAGACTACCGCGTTTGCATCTACGGCCTCGACATCGGCAGCGTCCACATCTAAGGCGGCTTTCGCAGGCAAACGTGGCCGCCCACTCAAATACGCCACAGCCTTCTTAAGTGTCCTCCTCTAGGCATCGTTCTCGACGTCGTCCTAGACGTTGTCCTTAGCTCGTCCTAGAAGTCGTTCAAGACGTCGTCCTCGAGATCGTTTGAGAGGTCGTCCTTGACGCCGGCTTTGACGTCGTCCTAGAGGTCCTCCTAGACGCCGTACTTGGCGTCGATATCTAGGATGTTGTCCTCGACGTCGTCCTATACGTCGTCCTAAAGTTTAATGTGTAGAAGCATTACTCGAAAGCATTCCTTCCCAGAAACTATAATCATTTTGCCTTCCTACAAGTAAATAGTTTTAAGTGTACTCGTGCAATTATTTTTTCCTGCTGCTTGTTACCGGTTTGTTTATTTGCTTTCTCGGCGTTGGTAGGAACTAAAAGCAAAACAGGGGAAAGAAATAACGTAGTCCAGCTCAAACTTCCCAGTAAGTAAGAGTCGCACGCTGCAGTCTGCTTCGCGCAAGCAGTGTGTGCCTTTTTTTGCATTCGCATTTCTTTTCCCAGTGACTCTGGCAGGTTTTTCGTTTGCTCGCTTGACGGAGCAGTTCAAAAGTACGTTTAAGTGCTTGTTGACGAACGTGTCCAGGCAATCTTTGCACACTGCGCCTTTGTTTCAAGTATCGATCAGTGGCCTGAAGTGGGCCTTTGCTGAATTCTTGTTTGGTGCCATATATTAGTGAAACGTGTGTCGAAGGTGATGTTACTGGCTAGGTGACGAGCCAGGTCAGAAAGTGGTGTAATTTTTGCATGCGATTATTTTTTTTGTCTTCAACGAATGTCTTTCGAGGCGTTCCATGTTTCTGATTGCAGTTGGACTTGGAAAGCATGATGAGAGATCTGACTGGCTGCCCACGCCGTTACATAGGATTGGATGTTCAGTTGTGCATCTTGTCTTTCGTCCGTGAAGTTCTGGGAGATCGCCTTGGAATTGTCATAATCGTCTGTTGAGGCGTCAGTGGCAATTTTGAAGCCAGTCTTGGATAAGTCTTCCAGCTAAATTTGAATGGCGCAGTAAATAATTATTCACGCTTGTTCGATCTTCAGGAAGCGGAAAAGAATCTTGCAGAACATCGCAAAAACTTGTCTTTGCAGTTGTAGGCAGCACATGGAATGCCTGTCATCTTGAAGTATGCGCTGGTGTATGGCCGAAGGCGGCCGGTTGATGTACAAACGGTGACCAATAGCAGATGTACCCACGTACGCAAATAAAGTTCAATGGAAATGTATAACGGGCTTACACTTTTTAATAGATTTAATAAATATTAAAAAAAACACATATGAAGAGTTCGGATTCGCACTCAATCGAAGGCGAAAATAGGAGGTTATCGCAAACCACGCTGGAAGAAATCAACAACAACAACAACAAAGTTACAGACAGTTCTCAAAATATCCGGGTGTAGTTTAGCAGATGAGCCGGTGGTAGTAAGCGCCAAAGCGAAGGAAAGAGTGTAAAGACTAAGCCAAACAAGGCAAAGCAAAATGAGCAATGGTTCAAACGTCATGTAATCAAAAGAGTGAATATGAAATAAACAGCATGCAAAAATAGACAAGGACAAGAGAGAAGATGCGAACGACACAAGCGCTGGACTCACAACAAAACTCACAACAACAAAAAATAAGCAATTTATTTTTTGTGCAAAAAGAAACAACAAAAACATTTTTTTTTTCAATAAATGGTTAGTTGTGAGTCCAGCGCTTGTGTCGTTCGCATCTTCCCTCTTGTCTTTGTCTATTTTCGCGCGCTGTTTATTTCCAATTACCAAGAACCAACTTGCCTACATCACAACTCTATTAAGAAAAAAAAAAGAAAAAAATGAAAGACGGTTACAACTTCCTGTAACGCCGATTTAGAGTGCAGCTCTTAAGGAGGAGGGAGGGCGCGTACCAAGGGGAGGGAATGCCCCTCCTCCTCATCCGTACCCTCTCCTACTCCCTCCTCCTTCTTTCACGCGCTAAACCAACATCTCCTAGAAAGCAGGCGGTAGTGCTTTGAGCAAGGAGGTTAGAAGTACTAGGAGAGGACACGTTGCAATATTGGTGAAGCCTAGTCATAAAAGTTTAAACGATGTTGTGGCTAACGTGACCGTAGATATCTCTGCCTATTGGTGCGCGTGACAATATGTCACTTGCGAGATGGATGGTTGCTTCTAGAATGATTCCTTGGAGGCTTGAGCGCGCTCATTCCGGTAGGTTTTATCAGACCGAAGGCTAGACGAAGGCTAGCTACGGTCACGTGATGTGGTCACGTTGGACTGATAAGTGAGGAGGGTAAGAAAAATGAGAAAGGCGAGGCGTCAAGAGAGCATGGCTTGTGGAGGCCACGCGGCTGACGTCATGCCCTCTCCTACCCATCTATCCTCCTTGGCTCCGAGTGGTTACGTGACAATGTCGGAGAACGAAGGCCATGGCGCAACTACGTGAAAAAATATCTAATATCGACGACGACGAAAAAAATGTTTCTTGTCGGGTGGCGCGGTGGTGTTCGTGCGCGTTTATCCGACATTAATTTAAGTTTTAAAAGCGCAGTCTCGAATAATTTATTATACATAATATAATATAAACGTAATATACAACGTGTTACCAAGGTTGAAAGTACCAAATTTATATTTATGATTATCCCCATAACCGCGGGACTACGTGCAGTCCCGCAGCTCCCAGACTTTTCGAATGAACCGGCTCCAGTGCGACATTTTTCTTCCCTCAAACGGGCTTCGATTTTGGTAAATTCACGTTGTGTGTGAGCTGCTGACTCTCTGAAAAAAAAACACGTGAGACATTTCAGAAGGGAAGAAAACAGAAAAAAAAATCGTCATCGCCACTGGGAGCGCACACGAGCAAGAGATGGGTCGACAACGTTAATCCTCTCGTCCCACAATGCTGCCCCTGCTCTCCATGTGCGTTCTTTTGAGACTTCTTTCCTTCCCGTCGTTTTTCTGTCGTCACCGCTGTCTCGGGTAGTTTTTCTGTGTTCACTTGATACTGCGGTATTTACGTTGATTCGCGGAACAAGTCCTGCTACGGTTTGAGTGACGTCTGTGGCAACTAGCCAACGATGACACTGGTCGACTATCGATAGGCCTCTCTCTCTCGACAGAGAGAGACTTCTTGGAGTTCGTGTTCAAATGTTTTCGTGACAGATATAGTAAGACGTATGGATACGATCGACAGGTGAGAAACAACTTATTTACCGGCTTTCTTGGTCATGTAGGACGCGAGGAAAGTGCTGCAGTCGATTTTTTATTTTTAATCGCGATAGAATGGAATTTCGTTCTTCGTCGTTATCCGTGTGCGGATAACGACGAACCACCACCACCACCACCGCCACCGCCACCGCCACCACCACGTTACCACCACCACCACCCACCACGTCGTGCTCGAAGTTTGCGCGAGCGATGTCTTCAGCCACAACAAGGGAGCGACGGCTCGGCGACGTCTTCGTGCAAATCAGCTTGGTGGTCGGGCGTGTCGTACGGGATGAATACCAATTCTTTTGATCAGTCCCAAATTTCTCTTTTACAGGCAGACAGAATTCGCCGGTACCGCGAACGACAGTTCTGGAAGGAGAGGTCCTGACGCCCGTCGTCCGCTGCCATCGCCGTCCCCGCTGAGTCCCACGATACGCGAAACGACGCACGCACAGAATGCTTCCGGTTCGCTGTAGAACTTTTTTTTTCAGTCAACGTATTTGCAGTTTATTTGAAGCCACAAAAAATGGGTTTCATATTTTTTCTATTTTTAATATTGAGTGTGTGCCTTCAGTGACCAACGACTTTCATTAAATTTGGTGGTCGCATCGATATTTTAGAAAACGGCCCGGAAAAGAGAGTGACCGAGACTCGAACCGGCCAGTTCTTGATCGGCGATTTTCGGGCGGAAAGAAACCGAATTTCGAGTCGCAAATTGTGTTCTGGGTAGTTGGGCTCTCATATGTTATGTACAACTAAAAACCTCGGCGAGCATGAACACCCTGTCAGTGCCCCTTTAAGGCACGGCCACATTGGCGTCGCGGAGGCCTGCGGCGCGACGGTCAATCGGCTGCCGGTTGCCGACCGAAACCAGTTTTCGGCTTCAGCGGCGCGACGTCCGGCGCCGCACAGTCAACCGCTCCTTGCACGGTTCAAGCGCGCCGCCGCTCACCGCAGAAGAGAGGAGCCAATGGGAGGTGGCGTAGATGGTGACGTCGCGATGCCATGGCAACGCTCAAACCGGTCCGCCGCCGCGCGTCTTCCACGTTCCGAAGGACGTGTTTCGTGTCGTCTGCTATCCCTATTTCCCCCGATGCCTTCCGCAACGGAGTGGTTCCTTGAAACTGTGCGACTATTTCCCTTTTTATATGACAAGACGCAGCCAGACTACCTAGATAATGACGCTAAGAACAACCGCTGGGAAATTATAGAAGAGGAATTCAGAATTACAAGTGAGTTGTCTCCGTGGCACTGGTTGCATGTCGTCTGTGTTGTGACGGATGTTGTGTTGATTTGGTGACACTTTCGAAAGTAGCCTTCATCCTCTGGCGCGCCGGCGGCCAGGGCAGCAAAGCACTGACCTGTCCTTCGGTGTTTCGGTAGAACCAACTCTGGCCGGACCCAAAACCTGCGCCTCTTTCCCTTCAGAGCGCGGCGACGTCGCAAGATCAACGAGCAGGCTAGGATAATCACATTCACGCTGATCACCAGGTCATTATGGACTCCTACCATGTAGGCAGCGAGTGCGGTTTCGATGCTGATATATGCGAAAGATGAGAGCCGAAACGGAAGAATCTAACGAAGAGCAGACGACGAAAAGAGCGGCAAATCCGACGGGATGCGCGATCGCGAGATCCAGTGCTGTCATGTGACGCCCGCAAAACGGAGGCCAATATGGGCTCCTCGCGTTGGGACAGGGCGGATCCAGAACTCCGTTTTGGGGGGGGGGGGCGGGAAGATTTGTAAGGATGCTATTCTCCTATTCTTTCGTGTGCGCAGGGGTCCACCCATGCCGAATTGCGCTCCGAAAAGGGGGAGGGGGGGGGTCGACTTAGTTTGGGGAAGGCGGCTGCCCCCGTCGCCCCCTTGGATCCGCCACTGCGTTGGGACGCCGGACAGCGGCTGCCAGCGGCGCCGTTCATGCTAGTGTGGTCAGGCCTTTACAACTCAAATTGTATTTCTGTCTTCTTTCTTTTTCTTTTTACCCGTATTAAATTTGTGACGTCTCACTTCGTTCTCTTTTGTAGAAACAAATAGCAATGTCTATCGCACATTACCTTCGAGAGTTAAGAAATAACAATTCTTTTTCGATAAGTGTTATGGGTGGACTACTAACCGAAGTCTCACTCTTTTTTATGATGTAAGCTGCCTCTATTATCTCACGTGTTAATTGGTGACAATTCTTTCCAATTACGGTGCTGTTTTTGAAGTCCGCCGTGCACTCCACAGTCACGGCAGTGAATGCCCAAAAGTCCTGAGTTTGCTAATCGTGTGTTATTGTTATGCTCTCTTAATCTGTCATTTATGCATCGCCCAGTTTGTCCCATGTAGTGTTCGCCGCATGAAAGGGGAAAGGAATAAATCACTCCTTCTGAGCAAGGTATGTAAGGGGTTCTATGCTTTTTAGTGCAGCCGGTATTAGTTTTTGGGTGTGGCGTTAACGTTTTTACATAGGCCTGAGAGTTTGATGGGGGCGGAAAAGACTACATCGATATTTGCACGATTCCCAATCTTCTTGAGGTTATGAGAAATGTTAGGAATGTAAGGGATGACTACCGGTCTTTAATTACTGCGTCTGTCGCGCGGCCTCCGGGATGTGGTTTGAACCTTTTTTTTGAAGAGAATTCTTTAAACATAGTACTAGCAGACAAGGAAGGCGGTTTCGTTGTCATCCCAAAAGAGGAGTTCGGCCATTAAAAGCCCTTTTAGCTTTCGAATCTGTTTTCGAACAGTCACGACGACATCTCATTGTAAAGTAAAATGTGAAGCTAAAAGGCTCCTGCAGGACCTAAATATAAAAGAGCCTTGGCCCTATTTTGAAAAAAAAGCAAACAGCTTAGCTTAGAAATAGTTTTCAGCGCCGAAACGCACAAGTTGAGTGTCCCTTGCGAGTATTGTTTCAGAACGAGACACCTGGCAAAAATCTTTGGCTATATTTTCAAAGAAGACTTAATTTATTAACGGTCGATGACCCCTTTTGGTAAAAAAACTCATATGAAGTCATCAGCTTCCTACAAGGACACAGCGCCAACCAATACCAGGGTTTCTCGATTGACATCAAGGACCAAAATAATGCTTTACC
This sequence comes from Ixodes ricinus, assembly GCA_037355805.1. Lineage (NCBI taxonomy): Eukaryota > Metazoa > Arthropoda > Arachnida > Ixodida > Ixodidae > Ixodes > Ixodes ricinus. Next base: position 31,188 of record JAZHYW010005250.1, on the reverse strand, counting down.
TCAAGCAACGCCTCTTAGCGCGACCAGAAGACAGCATTTGGCTCCGTATGGTGTCATAGCTTTCCGAAACACTCTCAGGACTTTTCCCAAATCAACGCCCTTCCTTGATTTGCTCAGGTTCTCACCTCCAGGTCCACTCCTTCGCCTTGGAACGGTAAACAACCTACCTTCAAAAAAAGGGAGTCTGCATTGGATCCAGCATTGCGCCAATTCTCACTGATTAATTCCTTAGCGTACCACACGAAAAAGACTGGCTTCAAAAGAATTTAGTTTCCTCGACTGCGGTAAAAGTGTTTCGCTACGTTGATGACTATTTGATACTCCTGGACACCAACGAAAAAGATCTCCCGATTCATGTGCCCCATGTGCTCGTCAAGTTTAAAACATGTTTAAACCCTTTGGAGATTACAGACGAGCTAAGACAGTTAGGATCCTTGAGATTTCTGGACCCCGAACAGTCTCTTCAGCCCCGTCATGTCTGTTGGTCGTAGGAGCCGAGAGGGGGAAAAAAAAACTCCTCAATTATAATTCGGCGCATTCTAAATTGGTAGAGAGAGGCATAGTCAATCAGTGCTTAAAAACACTATTTTCAAGTCCTGTCCGTTAATTGTTTCCAACAATGAAAATGTATTGCCTAGAATGACAACTGATGAGGCGGTGATAACAAAAGAAACTAAACGTTTAATGGGGCGAACAAAGGCCCAGAAAAAGGAAAAAGGAAACAGAAGATAATAACAGAGCGTCGCGGGGCAGCTGGTGCCGCTAGTTTACAGGACCGAACGCTGAGGCGAAACTGACTCCGGCTTCCGTTGCCGTGCGGAGCTCCTTATGTACACGCGTGGTTTCTTGGAATAATCGGCGTGGAAGGTTCGACGCTGTAGAACATTCGGGCCTAGGAATAAACAACAATGTTCTCGAATTCACCAGAACATAAATCCGGGAGCATAAATAAAAACCCGCGGAACTCCCAGAATCGAACCCCGGGCCTCTGCACGAAAGTCAAGCTGGGTAACCACTCGGCCACGCACGCACTTGCTTGCTGACGCGCGTGGCATTACTCTCCTTTAAAAAGGCATCGTCTCGATGCCACGCGAAAGGCAACAAAACAGAGCAGGACAACCAAAAGGATGGAAAAATACGGAGGCTGGCAAACAATTTTATCAAGTGTTGCACGGGATCACGGTTCACAGTCTTATCGCGCGTAGTACGGCTTGAGGCGCACGACGTGGACGATCTTCCGGGTCGTGGAGGGCGGCGTGATGAAGTCCGGGTGTTCCGTCGGGTACTCGAAGTTCAGATCGCCGAGTCGGCGAAGCACTTTGTAGGGTCCGAAGTAGCGCTTCAGGAGTTTCTCGCTTAGACCGCGTCAGACAGTCCGGAACCACACGGCCCTCCGGAAGGTCGAAGCGAATGATCCGGAAGAAGAAAACTGGGAAGTACGACACGCTACATCCGCATTCTGGAGTCGGCGAGCTGGCGAACTTCTTCGGCTCGTTGAGCAACTACCTGCGTCGGGTATCCCATCGTCAGCTGGTCGGCAGCACCGCGTTCGACAGCACGATACCGCCATGCACCAGCTGAAACGGTGTTACTCCTGTGGTCTCTTGCACCGCCGTGTTGTAAGCAAATGTGACGTAGGGTAACACTGTCCAAGTCTTGCGCTCTACGTTTACACATTGAGACTGGGCGTCGCTGACAGTTTTGTTCAGCCGTTCTGTTAGTCCATTTGTCTGCGGATGCAGTACGCAGTGGTTCGACGGTGGCCGGTGCCACTGAGACGAAGGATTCTGCGTCAGCTGGGCCATGAACGATGATCCACGGCTGAGAACAGGACTGGGAAAGCGCAAATGAGAATACCCGACGGAAAAATCCTGGCGACTTCCACAGCCGTACCTGATGGAAGCGGCTCTCGTCCTGCTGTACCGGTGGAGATAATCTGTGGCGACGATTATCCAGCGGTTTCCCGACGTTGACGGCGGGAAAGGGCCGGGCGAAATCCATTCCGATCTGCTGGAACGGCGTAGACGGGGGAGCAAGCGGATGCAGATAACCTGATGGCTTCGTCGGCGGTTTCTGCGGCTGCGCGATGCCCGCAGCGATCGAGTGTGGAGGAACGGTCTTTGTACTGGCCAGCAGGCACGCCGAATCCTGGCGAGCGTCCTGTTGCAGCCGAGGCGCTCCAGCCATTGGTCGTCGTGACAGGCTTGGAAGATCTCCTTTCTAAGGTCGGCAGGGATTACCAGCAGCCATGGCGAGCTGTTGTCTCCGGTTCTCCTTGTAAAGCACACACCTTGTCGGAGTGACCGAAGGCTTGCAGGGCTTCCAGCGACACGCATAGTACCCCCTCGTCCTTCGAGTTGCTCGATTAAGGCGCGCAACTCAGGACTGTCTCTTTGACGTCGCGCCATGTCGTCGGTGTTGACCGCCCCAAGGAAGCACTCAATGTCACCGTCGTCGATGCTGCCGGAGGATGTCTCGACAGGCCCTGCAGGCAATCGGCGTCGCTGTGCTTGCGGCCTGACTTGTAGACTACAGTCATGTTGAACTCTGTAGTCGGAGACTCCATCGAGCGAGTCGCTCTGACGGGTCCTTGAGGTTCGCAAGCCAGCAGAGCGAGGGTGGTCCGTGACTACACGGAACGGCCCCGTACAACTACGGACGAAACTTCGCGATTGCCAAGAGATCCGCAAGGCATCTTTTTCAGTCGTATAATTTTTCTCCGCTTTGGACAGTGTCCGACTTGCGCAGGTTGATAACTCTTCCGGTGTCTGTTACACTTGCACCAGTACCGCGCCAAGTCCAGCGTTGGCTGGCGTCCGTGCGTAATCGGTTTCCGCATCCTCATCGAAATGTCCAAGAACAGGAGGAGTCTGCAGTCGTCGCTTCAGCTCGTCGAATGCCTGGTTGCTGCTCGGCCCATTCGAACTTCTCGGCGTCCTTCGAGGTTTGTGAGCGGTGCGGAAATCCTTGCGAAATCTCGAACGAAGCGGCGATAGTAGGCACATAATCCGCTGATCCGGTACGGCTTCTGGCTTCGGCAGCCAGAAAGCGCGACGGCGCGATTTTCATTTAAATAACGTTTGCCATTAAACTGTTTACCGAGAATTGAAGTTCGTCAGGTGAACTACGCCTGACGGCTTCAGGAAGAGTCTGGCGGGTCTGGCACGAGCAGCCTGAGCTGCCCGCAAGCGCTGTTTGGTTGCTGAAAAATATCGACACGCCGTTTATGGATGACAGCCTGTTACCGGTCTGGCGAAAATGATGTCCGCTGACACGCGGTGTTATTAGCGCCAGCAGTCCGGCGGGATAACCTTTGCACCCGTGCGTGAATCGTCCGGCGTGAGTTGCGCTGGTTCTTTCTGACCCACTGCTGACTTCGACTTCGCCAGCAGTCACTTTTCAGTCCGTCCCGATGAAAGACGATGGCGCAGCCAATCAAATGCGTCGTCATCGGTGGTAGTGGGCGATGACGCTCTTTCGTCACCAGCACTGGCTGCCGGTAGCCCTGCTGAACCGGGCGGTTCGTCCTTTTGCCCAGTACTGACTGGAGAGGCCCACGGACTGCCGGATGGCTGGATTATGTCGTCGTCTGCGCATCTCTTGAACTTGCTCCTGATCACCTCCCTTTCTTTAATGGAGACTCTGTACGGTGATCGATGCACAGGGCGCAAGCGTCGTCCTCGGTAACGATGCGGTGCTTCGCAATGGCTGTTTATGCACCTTCGACGACGTAGCAAAGCAGTCGCGGTATTCGGCGAGGAGGTTGAATCAGCTGCCATCGTTTTGGGCCCGGAAGCTTAGGGTCGATGTCGAGCTGCGCAGGCGACGTACTGTCTTGAGGTGTCGAGGGTTCGTCAGTAATGGCGGGCGATTTTTGGCGGGAGTTTGGAGGTCCTCGACGTGGCTAACGGCTGCACCTTTCGTGAGGTGTTGCGTTTATCTGAAAGTTCGTCACGAGTACCAGAGCGCGGCCATCATGAAGTTCCGCTACTCCTCTTGCGACGCCTATTCCTCTTCCTAGAGCAACTGGAGGCTTCCTCGAGCAGAACTTCGCCGCAGAAAGTTTCGGTGATCCCGACGGGCACGAAGACACTCGACCGCGGCGGTAAGTTCACGTGACTTGCGAGAACTCGGACCGCGGATGATGTCGTGCTTTGGGTTCCTCCGGTGAAACAGGTTTTGCAGTCAACCGGTTTGCTCCGAGGTCGATGACGGCGCCATACTCGCAAAGAAAGTTCATTCCGAGGATAACATCCTCTTCATCTCGGTATCTAACCACAGGGCACGTCCTCACCGTGGATCTCGACGCGAGCAGTGCATCTCCCGACTGGTGTAATGAGGTGTCCTCCGGCGGTTCGTATTTGGGGTCCGTCCCACGGCCGTCATGACTTTTCGGAAGGCGGCGGGAGAGCCTCCCACTCAAGACTGAGTAGTCTGCTCCGGTGTCCACGAGTGCTGATGCGTCGACGCCGTCGATGACGACGTTTAGGTTGTTGGACACCGTTTCAGGGGCGTCGTTGCGATGCGTAGCGTCGGGAGAGTGGGAGCGCTCCGTCGTTCTTGGAGGCTCTTTACTTCGGTCGGGTCTTCGGCAACGTTACCCAGGCGTTGCCGCACTTAGTTTTCCCCGGCGATGCAGGGGAGACAGGCTCTCTCGGCGGGGTCAGGCGCTGGGGACGCTGAACGTCGTGGCGATGGGGAGCGGGCTTCACGGCGGAGATGACGATTGGCCGGGAGGGCGAGCGTCGGAGGTATTCCTCGATGTCGCGAGGGCGCTCGTCGTACCTTGGGCGCGGGTCGTTCGGGTGGAACCGCGCAGCTCCCAGTTGTCTGTAGGGGCGTCGCCGGCAAATGCGGCCGGCTTCACCGCAGTGATAGCACAAACGGGCGTCGATCGGGCCGTCCTCCGCACGTCGGTCTTTCGTGCGGCGCTGCTGGTTCCGGGTGGCCGTGCGCCCGATCTTCTGGCGTCGGGAATACTGCGGCGCTGGAGAGTTCGCGTCGGGGTGGTGCCGTGACCTGGCGGTGAGCTTGCGGCGGTCGTCGGGCCATGGCGGCGCGGGTCAGCGTCCGGTTCCTCGGCAGTGCGGCCACGGGGGCCGGGGACATCCTGGTTGGATCGCTCGCTGAACCTCGTCTCGGACCACTCGGCAACGGAGGTTGAGGCCGGGCGTTCGGCGGTCGGCAGGAGCTTGCCGAACTCCTCCCGGACGACGTCGCTGACGATGCCGCAGCCGGGGCTAAGCTCTGGACTGATCTCCGTAGCCCGGATGCAGGAGCCAGCGAGCTACGCTCGAGTCGCCGGAGGTGGTGGCTGGCATCTCTGCGAGGAGTGGCGCGTTCCATCGTTCGTGGCCTCCGTGACGAAATCTCGTTGACGGATCGATGGGGCGTTCCGAACAGAGACCACCGAAGAATGTCGTCCTTTACGCCTCGCATTAGTGTCCGCGGCTTCTTTTCGTCGGTGGCTACGGGGGTCGGCGCGAGCGACTAGCGCATAAACGTCCTCGACGAAGCTGGCGATGCTTTCATTCGGGCCTTGGGTCCTTGTTCGCAGATACCTTGCGGCCCTCTCGGCGTCGGTGTTGGCAGGCAAACGTCTGCTTCGGATTCTCGCTTGCGCACTCTCCCGCGACGTCAAAGAAGCCTTCGTGGTTTTCCAGCCGCGCCTCGCAGTCCCTCCCGAGCGAAAAGCAAAGGTTCTGCAAGCAGTGCTCAGCTGACCAGCCGGTATGGCGGGCCGCACGCTCGTAGGTGTTGCCGGCCAGTCCTCGAGCTCGTGCCTGGCCGCCCGTGGAAAGGCGTTCGGAGTTCTGGGGGCCACGGGGTGGGTGTACAACGGCGGGAGCGGCCCGGGGTCTGGGCCCTGGTCGGCCATCGTCGTCGTCCTTGTTGGCCCTGGTCCCTAGGTGGCAGGGGTCCCTGTGGCACCGGGGTAAGGCCAAGGTTCCCGGCGACTTGAGTCCGGAGCTCGGTCTGGTCTTCGTTGGGTTCTTAGGGGGCCTGTCTTCGGACACGCTGTTCGGCACTCCGGGGGGGTGCACGCGGGGGCATGCGTTACCCGCGCGCCTCCCCGCGGGGGTGTCGCGAGCGAGCGACTGACGGGGCGGTGGTGGCAGAGAGAAGCTGAACGTTTAATGCGGCGAATCTGTGCCCAAAAGGAAAAAGGAAACAGAAGAGTAACAACAGAGCGTCGCGGGCGTCGAAAGCGAGCGAGAGCGAGCGGGATCGAACGCTGAGGCGAAGTCCGGACTCCGGCTCGCCACGCGGAGCCCTCGTGTACGCGCGTGGAGCTTCTGGAATGAGCGTCGGCGTGGAAGGTTCGACGGTGAGACATTCGCGGCACTGTAGGTCAGCAACGATGTTACTCCGAATTCGCCCAGAGCATAAACTGGGAGCATAAATAAAACCCGCGGAGCCTCCCAGGAATCAGGCCCTCGCCTCCCGCACGAAAAGTCAGCGCGGCAACCCGCTCGGCCACGCACGCACTTGCTTGCTGACGCGCGTGGCAGTATCTAGGATACTAAGTGCGGGATATCAAGGACGAAGAAAGAATAAAACAATTAAAACTGGGACAATACAACACATCTTTCAGCTAGCAACGGACGAGTAAAAATTTCAACAGCGAGCAGCCGACTATACCCAGGAGGGAAAGGAGGAGAAGGAAAGAGAAAGGGAGATAAAAAACGCGAAGTGCAAGTCAGAGAGAGATCCTTTTCATCTATTAACTTCAGTCGCCGAAAGTCTCCTTAAACAGAATAAAAAGGTCAAATCACATCCCGCAAGCCGCGCGACAGACACAGTAACCAAAGACCGGTAGTCATCCCTTACATTCATACCATTTCTCATAACCTGAAGAAGATTCGGAATCGCGCAAATATCGATGTAGTCTTTTCCGCCCCCATCAAACTCTCAGGCCTATGTAAAAAAGTTAACGCCACACCAAAAACTAATACCGGCTGCACCAAAAGCATAGAACCCCTTACATACCTTGCTCAGAAGGAGTGATTTATTCCTTTCCCCTTTCATGCGGCAAACAGTACATAGGACAAACTGGACGTTTCATAAATGACAGATTAAGAGAGCATAACAACAACACACGATCAGCAAACCAGGACTTTTAGGCATTCACTGCCGTGACTGTAGAGTGCACGGCGGACTTCAAAAATAGCACCGTAATTGGAAAGAACTATCACCAATTAACACGCGAGATAATAGAGGCAGCTCACATCATAAAAAGGAGTGACACTTCTGTTAGTAGTCCACCCATAACACTTACCGAAAAAGAATTGTTATTTCTTAACTCTCGAAGGTAATGTGCGATAGACATTGCTATTTGTTTTGTACAAAAGAAAACGAAGTGAGACATTACAAATTTAATACGGGCAAAAGAAAGAGGAAGAAGACTGAAATACAATTTGAGTTGTAAGTCAGCGTGACGTGAGTGACCGTTTTTCTGGTATGCGTGCATTCCCATTGTGTGTAGGTTTACTTTTGCGCTTCTCCTACAATAGGAACACTCACTAATGGCTGAAGAGCCGACGAGGCACAATATGTAGGTGAGCTAGAACAGGAAAAGGTCAAGCACATTCCCCGCATTATTTTTAAGGTGATTTAACTGGTGGAGACCATTGAAGTTTATGAAATTTATTTATTTATTCATTCATTTATTTATTTATTTCAAAATACTGCCAATCCCCGAAGGGATTATTGCAGGCATTGGTACATAATAAAAAGATACATGTGAGGCATTTAACAACGAATGAACAACACTTCTCGTCATTCAAAACATCTAATAATTACGAAAAAAGTTCATCTTCGACTGCATTGATAAATGATTCAACAGTGCCGTGACTGAACACGTGTGGATCAAGGCTGTTCCAGATTCTAATAGCAGAAGGAAAAAATGAGTGTTTAAAAGTGTTATTATGAAACGAATAGTCAACAAGAGTATGGCTGTGCTTGTGTCTAGTCGGTCTTGTGTTAGACAATTGAACGTATTTGGATGAGTCAATCTTAAACGCGCCTTGTAAAAGAAGGTATAGAAATTTTAGACGATTTAATGTTGCGCGGTCGGTAATGGTCTGTAAACCTGCTCTTTTCAGAAGCTCTGTGGGGGAGTCAAAACGACCATACTTGTGATAAACAAACCTAATTGCCTTTCTCTGAATGCTTTCAAGTGTGTTTATGTTTATCTTCGTGTGAGGGAACCAGGCAATATTTGCGTATTCGAGCACTGGACGTATAAGGGTTTTATATGCAAGGAGTTTTGTTTCAGAGGACGAACATTTTAAGGTTCTCTTCAGAAAAAATAATTTCGTGAGAGCTTTATTGAATACATATTTTACGTGTGCGTTCCAGTTAAGATCAGATGTTATCAAGACTCCTAGGTACTTATACTCGGTTACTCTATGCAAAGGTTCGTCTTTAAGGCTATATTGAAACTGGGAGACATTCTTTTTCTTTCTCGTCAAACTCATGGCGACTGTTTTTTCTTTGTTAAGCACCATTTGCCAGTCATCACACCAGTCGGAAATCTTTTCAAGAGATTTGTTTAGTAGGATGTGATCATCTTGGTTCTTAATTTCTTGATAAATGATACAATCATCAGCGAATAATCTTATGTTAACATCAATGCCATCTGCTATGTCATTTATGAAAAGAAGAAATAAAAATGGAGCTAAAACGGAACCCTGTGGGACGCCGGATACTACAGCAACTGGTCGCGTACTTTGTCCCTCGTAATAAACAAATTGGAAACGATTTCTTAAGTAGTCTTCAATCCATGCAATTATCGGTCCTTCGCCCATAACGTGTTTAAGTTTTATTATCAGTTTGTCGTGGGAAACGCGATCAAACGCTTTCGAGAGATCCAAGAACACTGCATCTACTTGACTTCTGTTGTTTATGCCCATCGTGAAATCGTGAAGAATCTCAATTAGCTGTGTAACTGTCGATAGTCCACTTCTAAAACCATGCTGATGTGGGAATAAGATATTGTTATTTTCTACAAATGATGTCATGACTTTGAGAATAATATGCTCTAGAAGTTTGCAGCAGGTGCAAGTAAGTGATATGGGCCTAAAATTTGAGGCTAGAGTCTTATCGCCAGATTTATGTATAGGGATTACTTTCGCAACTTTCCATTCGGCGGGTACCGAAGAAAGGAAGAGAGACTTGTTAAAAATTAGCACTAAATACTTGCTAACCCATTCGGCGTATCTTTTAAGAAACATATTCGGAATTTCATCAGGACCGTTACCTTTTTTGGTGTCTAAATTGAGTAAAAGTGCAAATATGCCTGGTTCCGTAACTATTAGGCTTCCAAGTCCTTCAGCAGTGTTGCGTTGTGGTAGAGTTAAACCGTCATTACCATCATCAGCTGTAAATACCGACTTAAAATAATTGTTAAATTCATCAGCCATTTTTTGTTTCTCTATGGAGCTCATACAGTTCATTTGAGGCTTTTTTGGGTTAACGTGGTTCCAAAATTTCCGAGGTGACGTTTTCATGAACTCGTGAAGGGTCACATTATAATACTTATGTTTGGCTTCTTTAATTTTTAATTTCAGAAGTTTAGAGTGCTCTGAAATCTTTGCTTTGTAGTCGGTGTTGTCCTGGATAGAGTGTATTTTAGATGATTTTCTTAGCCGCTTGAGTTTGCGTTTCAGGTGGATAATTTCTCGCGTGATCCATGGGTTGTGCTTTCTTGTTATTTTTTGTTTTTTGGGGACGAACTGTGTAACGCAGTGCATGACAATTGATTTGAACTCGTTCCATATGTCGTCAATACTGACATCTATCTCATCACAAAGTTCACGGAAATCATAAAATCTATGGGCAAGGTAGGTTAATATACACGCGTCATCGGCACTGTTGAAATCAAGTACAGTTTTGATGGTGCCGTATGAGAACCTAGATGTACGTATAGGTATGGTGCATATAACTGCTTTATGGTCAGATATGCCCGTTACTACTTCAACATCAATTTGCCTCTGAGGGAAGTGGTCACTAAGAAATACAAGGTCAAGCAAACTGCTGTACGTTCCCTGAACCCGTGTTGGCTCTCTTACGATTTGTGACAGATTAAACGCGAATAAAATGTCTAATATTGCATCAGATGTAACAGTGCCAAGTTGCAGCGAATCCCAGTTTACCTCAGGTATATTAAAATCGCCAGCCATTATAATCCTTTGATTTTTAATGTGTTGTTGCATGTAATCATATAAGTTGTACAGACACTTGTGGTCGGAGTTTGGAGGCCGATAAACAACACCTACAACAACAGAATAATGATCGAATGACACTTTGCACCATAAGGATTCAACATCTTTCACATCAGGCATATGTTTGTAGGGGATACCTCGTTTTAGAAGTATTGCTACTCCGCCACCTCTAGTCGTTCTGTCTTTTCTCAGGATGATGTAATTTGGTGGGACAATTTCGCTATCAAGTATTAGGGGATGCAACCACGTTTCTGTGATTGTAACTATGTGTGGACTATATTCTAAGAGAAGGGACTCCAATGCGTATGCTTTATTTTGAAGACTCCTTGCATTTATATTTACGACTGTAAGCTTAGATGGCAGAATGTGGCTTTCGGTTAGTTTTCGTCGGGAACATCGTTTTTTTCCACGGGAATTATGTCTTGTTTTATCTCATCCCACGCATAGAGATACCCATTTATTCGAACCTTATCATATGTTAAGAAAACCTTTTCTCGCTTATCTCGGTTTGCTTTAGTGCGGTCCCAAAGCTTCTTACGTATTTGCTGTACGTGTCGGGAGAAATCTTCACCGATTGAAAAATCTGTTCCTTTCAGTTTGACGCAGTTTTTCAGTATCTTTGATTTATCTCTGCTGTCCAGTAGTTTGAGTATGACTGGTCGGATTTTGTTATCAGCCTGTTTCCCGAGGCGGTGAATTCTTTCGATGCCTGCTATTTGTACGTTTAGAATTCTCTCGAGAATTTCACCTACGACTACTCTTTCCAGTGTCTGACTGTTTTCGTTCTCTTGTTCTTTAATTCCGTAGACAATCAGATTCGACCGTCTACTTCGATTTTCTAAGTCGTCTACCTTTCTGGTAAGAATTTTAACAGTCGTTTCAAGTTCAGTTATTCTCTCCCGACATGCACTGACGTTCTTCTGAAGCGTAGTAAGACTTTCCAGTTTTTGCTCGATCGCAGAAAGTCTGTCATTTGTTGTAGCCTTTTCATTTTTAATTTCCTGTATGTCCCGGGCGATTACTTTCAGTTGTTGCAAAATAGCGGCTGTTTCTGGACCAGGGTTGACCTCGACATCCCCACTCAGCAAAAGTAGCATTCTCAGAGAAAAAACACATCGCACAGCCACAAGTAACAGGACCGTGGGCACGGCAGCAAAATCAAGCAAACATTATTGCTACGGTAGGACTTGCCAAATTGTTTGCTTACCTGGACGAGAAAGACGAATGGGTTGTTAGCCCTCATGTTGGCAGTGCTGCCGTGCCCAATGTCGAGGAGCGTCGCGCTGCGCCGTTTTATAGCCCAAAACGGTGATGTCACAGTCGATGATAAAAGTTCATCAAAAAACGAACGACTGATTCCAGGTTCGAAGATAAGATGCGTGCTGTCGTCCAGCGTCGGTGCAATTCCTCCGATGACGGAAGGGAACGGCGTGTCGCGGCGTGCAGCATCGCTGCCTATGTTCAGCTCGTTGACGTAGACCGGCACCAGCACAATGTCAAGCAGGATCTGGACGAGAAAGACGAATGGGTTGTTAGCCCTCATGTTGGCAGTGCTGCCGTGCCCAATGTCGAGGAGCGTCGCGCTGCGCCGTTTTATAGCCCAAAACGGTGATGTCACAGTCGATGATAAAAGTTCATCAAAAAACGAACGACTGATTCCAGGTTCGAAGATAAGATGCGTGCTGTCGTCCAGCGTCGGTGCAATTCCTCCGATGACGGAAGAGAACGGCGTGTCGCGGCGTGCAGCATCGCTGCCTATGTTCAGCTCGTTGACGTAGACCGGCACCAGCACAATGTCAAGCAGGATCTGGACGAGAAAGACGAATGGGTTGTTAGCCCTCATGTTGGCAGTGCTGCCGTGCCCAATGTCGAGGAGCGTCGCGCTGCGCCGTTTTATAGCCCAAAACGGTGATGTCACAGTCGATGATAAAAGTTCATCAAAAAACGAACGACTGATTCCAGGTTCGAAGATAAGATGCGTGCTGTCGTCCAGCGTCGGTGCAATTCCTCCGATGACGGAAGAAAACGGCGTGTCGCGGCGTGCAGCATCGCTGCCTATGTTCAGCTCGTTGACTTAGACCGGCACCAGCACAATGTCAAGCAGGATCTGGACGAGAAAGACGAATGGGTTGTTAGCCCTCATGTTGGCAGTGCTGCCGTGCCCAATGTCGAGGAGCGTCGCGCTGCGCCGTTTTATAGCCCAAAACGGTGATGTCACAGTCGATGATAAAAGTTCATCAAAAAACGAACGACTGATTCCAGGTTCGAAGATAAGATGCGTGCTGTCGTCCAGCGTCGGTGCAATTCCTCCGATGACGGAAGAGAACGGCGTGTCGCGGCGTGCAGCATCGCTGCCTATGTTCAGCTCGTTGACGTAGACCGGCACCAGCACAATGTCAAGCAGGATCTGGACGAGAAAGACGAATGGGTTGTTAGCCCTCATGTTGGCAGTGCTGCCGTGCCCAATGTCGAGGAGCGTCGCGCTGCGCCGTTTTATAGCCCAAAACGGTGATGTCACAGTCGATGATAAAAGTTCATCAAAAAACGAACGACTGATTCCAGGTTCGAAGATAAGATGCGTGCTGTCGTCCAGCGTCGGTGCAATTCCTCCGATGACGGAAGAGAACGGCGTGTCGCGGCGTGCAGCATCGCTGCCTATGTTCAGCTCGTTGACGTAGACCGGCACCAGCACAATGTCAAGCAGGATCTGGACGAGAAAGACGAATGGGTTGTTAGCCCTCATGTTGGCAGTGCTGCCGTGCCCAATGTCGAGGAGCGTCGCGCTGCGCCGTTTTATAGCCCAAAACGGTGATGTCACAGTCGATGATAAAAGTTCATCAAAAAACGAACGACTGATTCCAGGTTCGAAGATAAGATGCGTGCTGTCGTCCAGCGTCGGTGCAATTCCTCCGATGACGGAAGAGAACGGCGTGTCGCGGCGTGCAGCATCGCTGCCTATGTTCAGCTCGTTGACGTAGACCGGCACCAGCACAATGTCAAGCAGGATCTGGACGAGAAAGACGAATGGGTTGTTAGCCCTCATGTTGGCAGTGCTGCCGTGCCCAATGTCGAGGAGCGTCGCGCTGCGCCGTTTTATAGCCCAAAACGGTGATGTCACAGTCGATGATAAAAGTTCATCAAAAAACGAACGACTGATTCCAGGTTCGAAGATAAGATGCGTGCTGTCGTCCAGCGTCGGTGCAATTCCTCCGATGACGGAAGAGAACGGCGTGTCGCGGCGTGCAGCATCGCTGCCTATGTTCAGCTCGTTGACGTAGACCGGCACCAGCACAATGTCAAGCAGGATCTGGACGAGAAAGACGAATGGGTTGTTAGCCCTCATGTTGGCAGTGCTGCCGTGCCCAATGTCGAGGAGCGTCGCGCTGCGCCGTTTTATAGACGCTCAACCCCACGACGCCGCGGTGGTGGCGCGTCGGTCGCACTTCCGGTCTGGGGTGGTGGGCAGAAGTCGCCGTGCGAGACATGCATTCCTGTGTTCCTTTGGAAGAAACCAGACAAAAAGCCTGCCTTCTCGTTAAAATGCTGTGACGGGGGCTGTACCAAGAGAGTCTGGAAAGGTTTGAAGATCAGTTTTCATGTGTTTCTGCCCCTCCGTTCGTCCGAGAACGTGGATAGTAGCCGTGAAAAGGGCAAACCAGACGCTGTCGAACCGCGATTGCTTGTGCGGTCAACAATTTGTGGTCACCACATGTATTTGCTTTGTTCCAACATGAACGAGAGAAAACCGCCAAGTTGTCCGGACCACCCGCGAGTTCAGTGCGTCTTCGAATTCACACGGCCGCCTGATCGTTCGAACTTTCGTCTGCTCTTTCAAACTTGTCGGCTTTTTGTCGTCTGCTCGTTCAAACAAAAGGCAGGTAGACCAAACTTTGACCGGGTGATTGCAATAAGAAGTAATTGCAGGCCTCAAAAGTCTTTTAAGCAGGCTCGGTGTAAACAGTAGATACAGGAGGTTGATCATTGGCACCAGTGGCCATCACCGACTTGTTACGCTTGGTCTGTTCCCGCTTCCGATTTTCAGTATCGACGTCGATCATCGCCGCTACCTTCTACACTTCTGCAGCACGAGCGACGTCGCCACCGAAAATAGCTATAACAATCTCATCATGGTTTTGGCGTCCAATCTGCGGCGTTCATGCGAATGAATCGCCGCACGTCAAATTATTTACGCAAAGTTTAGCGGTGTAACGAGCCTTAATAATTTTGCTCCGGCGATTAAGGTGGTAACACATTGCTATAAGGACGTAAAATTGACAATTCCAACGCGAAAAAGAGTATGCAGACTCACACCGACGCCGACAACGTGACATTCCAATGGTTTGTTGACGCGGGACGCCGCGCTTCTCGCCCGCACTCCATTGCGCATCCGTTCGAACTCTCGTCTGCTCTTTCAAACTTGTCTGCTTTTTGTCGTCAGCTCGTTGAAACGACAGCGTCCCGTAAACCAAACGTTGACCCGGTAATTGCGATAAGAACTAAGTGCAGGCCTCAAAACACTTTTGAAGGTTGGTTGGGGTAAGTAGGCTAAGTGTAAACAGTAGATGCAAGAAGATGTTAATCATTGTTACCAGTGGCCATCACCGACTTGTAATGCCCGATTCTACTTGCGGTTTTCAGTATCGACGTCCACCATCTCAGCTACGGTCCACGCTTTTGCAGCGCGAGTGACGTCGCGACTGAAAATAGCGAGCAGAATTTCATCGTGGGAGTCAGGCTTTAGCACCCATTCTGCGGCGTCCACGTGAAATGAATCGCCGCACGTCACAATATTCACGCAAAGTTTTGCCTCGTTAATTTTGCTGAAGCCGCTCAAGCAGTCAGACATTGTTAGGAGGACGTAGAATCAACAATTCCAGCGCGAAAAAGAGCACGGGGACTCCCACCGACGCCGACAACAACGCAATTCAATGGTTTGTTTATGGGCGACGACGGGCTTCTTGCCCACCATCCACCGCGCATGCGCGGCGCCGGTGGCGTCCGCTAGGGGCGCTCCGGTTTGTTTGTAAACATGAGTTGGTGTATAGCCCAAAACGGTGATGTCACAGTCGATGATAAAAGTTCATCAAAAAACGAACGACTGATTCCAGGTTCGAAGATAAGATGCGTGCTGTCGTCCAGCGTCGGTGCAATTCCTCCGATGACGGAAGAAAACGGCGTGTCGCGGCGTGCAGCATCGCTGCCTATGTTCAGCTCGTTGACGTAGACCGGCACCAGCACAATGTCAAGCAGGATCTGGACGAGAAAGACGAATGGGTTGTTAGCCCTCATGTTGGCAGTGCTGCCGTGCCCAATGTCGAGGAGCGTCGCGCTGCGCCGTTTTATAGCCCAAAACGGTGATGTCACAGTCGATGATAAAAGTTCATCAAAAAACGAACGACTGATTCCAGGTTCGAAGATAAGATGCGTGCTGTCGTCCAGCGTCGGTGCAATTCCTCCGATGACGGAAGAGAACGGCGTGTCGCGGCGTGCAGCATCGCTGCCTATGTTCAGCTCGTTGACTTAGACCGGCACCAGCACAATGTCAAGCAGGATCTGGACGAGAAAGACGAATGGGTTGTTAGCCCTCATGTTGGCAGTGCTGCCGTGCCCAATGTCGAGGAGCGTCGCGCTGCGCCGTTTTATAGCCCAAAACGGTGATGTCACAGTCGATGATAAAAGTTCATCAAAAAACGAACGACTGATTCCAGGTTCGAAGATAAGATGCGTGCTGTCGTCCAGCGTCGGTGCAATTCCTCCGATGACGGAAGAGAACGGCGTGTCGCGGCGTGCAGCATCGCTGCCTATGTTCAGCTCGTTGACTTAGACCGGCACCAGCACAATGTCAAGCAGGATCTGGACGAGAAAGACGAATGGGTTGTTAGCCCTCATGTTGGCAGTGCTGCCGTGCCCAATGTCGAGGAGCGTCGTGCTGCGCCGTTTTATAGCCCAAAACGGTGATGTCACAGTCGATGATAAAAGTTCATCAAAAAACGAACGACTGATTCCAGGTTCGAAGATAAGATGCTTGCTGTCGTCCAGCGTCGGTGCAATTCCTCCGATGACGGAAGGGAACGGCGTGTCGCGGCGTGCAGCATCGCTGCCTATGTTCAGCTCGTTGACGTAGACCGGCACCAGCACAATGTCAAGCAGGATCTGGACGAGAAAGACGAATGGGTTGTTAGCCCTCATGTTGGCAGTGCTGCCGTGCCCAATCAAGTAAAAAGAAATCTTTCCTCGTTGTTCCTGACTGTTGGAGGTAACGCGTTACATGTTACTGGTAACGCGTTACATTTTTCGCCAACGCAGTAACGTACTCGTTAGTATTCTGAATGACTAATGAGTAAAGTATTCTCGTTACTTTTTTACGGTATCGGCTATCAAATTACGTTACTCGTTACTCGTTTTCATTTTGACCAAAACTGGTGAAATACATTAGGCATTTGCGAAAAGGTCACGACGCCTGATCTAACGTTTAGAATAGCAATCTTGTGCATAAAACTGGAGACATTAGTGGAACTAAATTTAGGTCACTAAGGTCAATGGAGGATCTAGCTTCTCTGCTCGAGGGGCAACTACTTGCGCTCGAGCACGCAATGCCCAGGCAATGCCGTATCTTGCTGCTAAGACTTCTGAACCTTCGATTTCCTAAAACAGTGGGTTTTCCACTTATCAGTCCATCTATTCACCCATCCATCTCAAAATCCTGCACAAGCTTATCGCTGCACGGAACCAGAATCTGTCACAACAAACATAAAAAAAAAAAAATCTTTTTTGACAAAAAACAACAAAAAAAAACATTTGTTAAAAGGCGACACTATCTCGCTTCTCGAAGGCGAAAGAAACCTTGGCTACCAGCTTATATAGTTCGTCCTCCTTTTTTTTCTTCATAGTGTCACCTTTTACAAGGCTTAAACGAACGACTGCGCTACAGCCCCCTCCCCTCCCGTCCCTCCTCTTGCGCCCTTCTCCTTTGTGCAACAGAGGTGGACAGCAGGGGGGGGGCGGGGGGGAGAGGGAGAGACATTCGTTTAAAACAGTGGGACAACTAGTGGCGAAACGATTTGCTCGTTTCTCTAGTTACAAAAAAAAAAAAAACACCCTGTTGCGGAATTTTTACTCTCGCTCTCCCCTCGTTGCCTGAAAGTTCCTGACCCATTTTTGTACACAGAAGAATCTTTCGCTTGATTAGTCTTAACTTCCCTAAGATCACAATAAAAAAAAGTTTTAAACCTGAAAAAGAAAACTTACAAACATAAAGCCTTTTCTTTTTTTTTTCGCAGAAAAACTAAGAGTTATTGCTGGTAAGAGGCAGCAAATGATTATAACCAGTGTGCTGGTAACCGATGTCCTGTTCCCACATAAGTGAAGTAAATCAGTCTCTGGTAATAGTATGAGCCGGACTGTTACTAAAACCGGCGTAAAGATGAGGGGTGTTGGTTGGCTGGTTGCGTTCCAGCAGTCCCCATTCGCATGCTGCCAAACATATGCACTCGAACACAAAAGTAACGTAAAAGTAACGTAAAAGTAGCGTTCGTTATTTTTGAAAAGTAACGGTAACGGTATATCGTTACGTTTGTAAAAAAGTTGTGTAGCTCAATAACGCGTTAATTTTTACCAAACTAACGAGTAACGCTATTTCATTACTTTTTTTGGTAACGGGCACAACACTGTTTCTGAGTTGCACATTGTAGGCTGCCGGAAAGTATTCTGTACTGACAAGGCTAACATTCAGCCACGTCTCAGTTAAACATATAATATCAGGAGCATCTGTGCAAAACATTAACATTGAATCCATCAGACTTCGTACGGAGTCCACGCGTGTTCTGGTAATAAATGTTAATCATGTTAGGGATGCGGGACGGCTGACATAAGGGTACGAGTTTCATCTAGCCTCCCAAGAAAACTATTGAGAAAATGTAGCCCTCTGGCCTGGCATCAGGCGTGCTTAGCACGTCAAACAGATCCGCTGACGTACCAAGGTGGAACGACGCATAACTCGGAAATCTAGTCTTTAGCTTTGTGCAGGTGATCTTCTTACCTCCCAGAAAAGGCTCGATGAGAATTTTAGTAGATCGTGTTTCCCCTCCGCTAACCCTCCGCTACGAAGAAACCGCCACTGCGCATGCGCGCCGATGGCCTTGGCTGTAGAGTTCTGGGTAGCGGAGGGGCTTAGCGGAGGTGGAAATACGGTCTACTAAAACTCGCTAATGTCCTTCACGGAGGTGTCGGGTGACAAGCGGGAAACAAACAGAGCCCTGTCATAGAGTGGTCGAGGCACATAAACTACGCTCGAGGACTTCGCCGGTCTCACCGATGCCTTGGTCCTACGCCGCGGCGGCGTTACCATGACAAAGCCATCACCAGGTTCAACGCCTTGGTACACCGGATTAGTACCTGGAACATCGACACCACCAGCGAAGTTCACGGCACCCGCACTACTGTGCGCACTTTCGGAACCTAATGGCTTGCTCACGGACGTGGGTCTGGTCCCTCTCGAAGCGGATGAACTGTTAGTCCATGCTCCGGTAGCGGCGACGGTCTTCTGCAATGCTGAAGAGTTGGCGGCGGTTGACGCGTAGCTTTCAGTCGGTTGGCTCCCCTCTTGCAGACGTTGCACGGGCGGACTCAGGGCCACGTTTTCGTTCAGTTGAGCAATCTGGACGCGAAGGGCGCAATTTTCGGACTTCAAATCGTCCTGCAGTGCGACTTGCTGACGTAAAGCGACGACTTCAGAGCGAATGGCGTTGTTCGCTGCCGTCAGGCACTTAGTTTCGGCAATTAAAGCGTCCAGTTTTCTTGCCATTTCTTGAAGAATCTTGACGAGCGACGGTGTCATGCCCTGAAGGTCCAACTCACCATTTTCCACAATGCCTTTGTTGCTGTCATCGGGAGCTGTAACCATATATCTGTCGCACCTCCGCTGTCATGAGCTGCCACGGCGTCGTCGCTGTGGATACCACGTTTTGTCCAAGACTTGCACTTGTATGTGCTATTTCCATCTACCATGAGTAGATCATAGTCCGCTTCAATGACAGTCACGCACTTACAGTAAAAACGCTTTTTACAGCTGCCAGAACAACAAAATAAACTGCTGTCGCCCATAAAACATAGGCCATGCCATCCACAAAAATATTAAAGAGCAAAGGCGAAAGAATGAAATCCTTGAGAACCCCCCCTCCTCTCCCCTTTAAAGAAACAAGAGAGCTTTTAAAGTCCCCGATTACTACAGTTTGGGCACAATCAGACAGAAAGCTTTCAGTAAGGAATAGAATAGACCGCGAACATCTAGGTATTGTAATTTGCTTTAAAGCAATTGATAGCTAACAGTATAAGAGGCCTTAGATACACCAAGAAAGAGCACACAATCGAACATATCTTTATGAAACGTTGAGTATAGATAATCAGAAAAGTCATCAAGAGCTGGTTAGGTACCTCGTCCAGTAATAAAACCGTATTTAGTTGTAAAAATTCTATGCTTATCAATAAAACTGCCCATCGACTAAACGACGTGTTTTTCAAGAAGTTGTCCTATATTTGGCAATATAGAATTAGGGTGATAGTTTTTGAATTTAGATCCTATTCCTCGTTCAATAAAAAAACATGGCTACTTTGAGGTCAATGGGTATGGTACCACACGTAATAAACCCATTAAGCATAGCTAAAAGAACATTCGTTATTTTTTAAAAATATCTTTGCAGGTCATACGTGCGAGTGCCATCAACCCGGGTGACTGATTTGGTTTGAAACCAAACAGAAGAGAATGAATATATGTATCCTCTATTGTGGGAAGAATAGCGGACGTTAAGGATACGTCATGCAGAGTGCAGTGTGGTCATCATTGTTTCGGCTCACATCAATGTATGTAAGCAAAGATGCTGTTGAAAGCCTCTGCTAACGATGATGACAGTGAGGCAAATTTATCTTCGATAGTATGATCAATGATGATCAAATTAATTATTCAATGAACCTGTTTTAGTTTAGCTATGCTTGGCTTCTTCAAATTTTGATAGCTGTTGCTTTTTTGTGCAGCGACTTATCGCGTTGACTTTGTTTCTAACTTGCGTAAATTAATTTTTCAGGTTTATGTTATTTGAGACCGACTCCACAGAATATCATTTTTCTCAATTTTTTTCAGGATACTAAAGATGAACCATGTGTACTGTATTCTGCGTTTTATCAAAATAACAGTAGGTTTGGCAGCTTCAAAAAAGAGTTTCGCTTGCGCACAGTTGAACGAAAATAGACCCAATTAAGAAAACCCAAAAAAACAAGTTATCATTTTTAAAGACATGGTAGCGCTTATGAGACGAGGACAACAGAAAGGAAGATAAGACAAACACCAATACCAACTAGCCCAGCATTCAGCATATCTTTTTTAGCCCGGAAATATGTACCCCTGGTCAGGGTGTAGAACCGGAACCGAACCAAACCGTTATTTTTAGCCTAACAGGAACTGTACCGAACCGAAAGTTTCGCCGCCTTCTTGGAACTGAACCGGAACTGAAGCGGAAAAAAATATAATGGTAACCGGTTCACAACGATTCACGGTATTTTTTCTTTTTTGTTAGAATCACAAAATAAATATTTGAAAATGAAAAATTGGTACCTGCATTCCTATATATTGATCAAATCGTTATATACAGGATTGCTGTGTGTGAGAAATTGTGGGTTCTCGTAGCGCTTTTTTTGGCAGTATGATTAATCATGTGTCACGAGGTCACTTGACGTGCGTGGTGTCAAGTATAATGACTGGAACGCGTCTCCGACTGGTGTGCTTACCGCGCCCAAAAAAAGTGGTCCCTCGATTTCCGCCTGATGACATCATAGAAGTGTCGTGCTGTCTCCGGTCGCGATCCTGGCGGTGTCCCAGCAGCGGTGCTGGATCCGGCAGGCGCCTGATCTGCTCCAGGTCGTTCGTTGCTCTGACAGTCCACGGAAGCTTCGGCAGCCAGAAGTTGGGACGGTTGGGACGCCGCGACTAGAGTAACTGTGGCAGGCTCTGCTTGCAGAGCCTCAAGCGGAGCATATCAGTTACTCTAGCCGCGACGACAGCGACACTCGCGTTTGCTCGCGCTTTTCGCCAGCATTTCTCACCCGCCAGGATCGCGTCATCTACAGCGAGATTGGCTTTTCGGAGGTGTAATGGGGACAGCGGGGTTCGGGCCGCCGGCTGTGCGCCGCGAAGCGGCGCATACGGGTGGGCTAGGTGAGTTAATATTTTTTAATGAGTCATTCGCAGACTGTCACCGCGAAGCGGCGTGAACGCAGGTGGAGGGGGGGGGGGGATTTAACACGTGATCCAGTGATACACCCTCTGTCCCCCATTGCGCCTCCGAAAAGCCCGACCCTCCGACAGCAGAACACTCCAGCTTTTGTGACGATCATTTGGTGACACTTTGGGACTAGTGGGAGAGAGGGAACGCTAAACAGACTAGTCGGAAACGCGGCCCAGGCACCCTAGTGTCAAGACTTGTTGTCAAGTAATGTCACGTCCCGTGGTTCAGTAACGTCATGTGACTCACCGCGTCAATTTGATTTAAAGTTTGAACGTCACTAGATTTATTAGCGTTGTTGACAGTTTTACGGTTTCTATCCCTTCTTTTAAAAATAGCTTGTTGCGAGACTATACGCAAAGCCTTTAACATGCGATGCATCAATTTATGTTGTTTATCCGCATTGGAGTCTTGGAGGGGTCGCTCAAGATCTGGCGTCCAACTCACGCTGTAGCAGTCACCATGTCCGAACGCACAACTTGCTTATTCACATTACCGTGGTGGCTAATACGTTTATCATATGCTTATTGTACTAACTGACAACTGTGCAGTTTTGCGTTTAATTTATTGCCCCCAACGGTAAGGCATGCAAGGTAGAACATGTAGGTACTTTGAAAAGCAAAAAGTAATTTCTTAGGATGGATGCTTGGGCGAGTTGGTATTCATCATGTAGGAAATAGCGCAAAATTAAACTCACTCACACTGAAAATAGCAGGCACACGGAAAAAGAGATCACTCACTTCGCATAGCAGGACGTGAGTGATCTTTTTTTTTCCGGTGTGCCTGTGTTTTCAGTGTGAGTGAGTTTAATTTTGCGCTATTTTCTACATGGCGAAAGGTAAATACACTAATTTCTCCTGTGGGGCACTGCATAAAAATAAAGTCGGCGCTCGCTTGCGATATAATAATTTATTTGCGGGTCCTAAATTTGAATTTATTGCGCGATATCAAGAAAGGCTAAGCTTCCAGAAAGATTATGGTTAAAGACCTGGCGAGCATATGTTAAAATATACCCCTACCTGCCAGCATCTAAAGTTAGATAACGCATCAGATCGAACACATGTATTGTTATTTTAGTCATTTATTTATTCGTTTGTCTTGTGTCCAGAAACAGCCGAGGCCTTAATACTGGTACACACTCACGCACAACATACACTTTAAAAAGAAAAAGAAAACACGTACACATAATGGCAGAACACATATAAAACCCGAACACTGATGTTAGTAAATGTGAATGGTTAGTGCGCTTTTAAAATCCCACTCACTCCCGAAAACGTCAACCACCGCGCTCAGTGCATTAAAATTGCTCTGAATTCGTAAAATCGGGGAAAATGAACATATGTTTTGCACGTAAAACGTGTTGTGGTGTCGACAGTTTACTCGGGGGACATGTATAGAAAGCAGAGAAACAAGCCTAGGGCAACGTAATCTACTATGCACAGTTTTATACAAAAATACATAATCACGAAAACTGCGACGAGCCTCTAGTGATTGCAAGTTGAGTCGATCTAACATTGACTCGTAGCCAAAAAAAAAACAAAAAAACGGCGGCCGTAATAACGGTCGTAAACAATGCGTGCCAACTTTCTCTGCACACGTTCTAGGCCATCAGAGTTGGTCACACCCAGACAGTTCCAAACTACAGAGCCAAACTCCAGTTTTGAGCGCACAATCGATGTGTAAAGCCTGACGAGACAGGACGGCTCTTTGAAATGACGGGTAATACGTGAAAACAAACCTAAAAGTCGCAAGCAAGAGCTAACCAAATTTGACACATGATTTGTAAAACTAAGGGATGAATCAATATACACTCCTAAGTCACGTACGCAATATTCGCGTCGCAATGGTTGATTGTCCAGCTTATACAAAAAATCAAGCGCACACTTCTTCCTTGATAAGGAGATTACACATGTTTTTTTGGCGTTTAGACGTAATTTATTTTGAAGACACCATGATGAAATAGCAGTAATATCCTCCTGTAGCAGAACACAATCAACATGTGATTTTATCTGTTTGAAGATCTTAATATCATCAGCGAATTGCAGCAGATTTGAATGTTTTACGCAAAGAGAGACGTCGTTGGCAAAAATATTAAACAGCAAGGGTCCTAGATATAGAACCCTGAGGAACGCCGGATGATGATATGTATGATTTCGACAACACACCGTTGACACGAACGTTGTTAATGCGCCCGGACAGATATGACTGAAACCACAAACATAACGGCAAACACACTCCATATTCCGATAACTTGTGCACTAATAGGTCATGGTGCACAAGGTCAAAGGCTTTACTCAAGTCAAAATAAATGGCGTCGACCTGCCCATGGTTGGCAACAATGGGGCCAACGTGACTCAAATACTCAGCTAAGTTAGTTTCAACACTTTTAGATTTTACAAAACCGTGTTGAGATTCATTTAATATTTCTTTGAAATAGCTAGAAAGGTGCACTTCTACCACAATCTCAAACAGTTTCGAGAATGTGGTTAGTAGTAAGAAACGGGTCTATAATTTCTAACATCTGCAGAGTCCCCTGATTTGAAAATAGGCACCACAATGGCTGACTTCCACTTTTCTGGGAAAATACAGTTTTGAATAGACAAGTTAAAAAGGTAGGCCAAGACCGGCACAAACGCATCAGAGCAACCTTTAACAATAAACGCTGGTACGCTATCGGAACCCGATGAAAGTTTAGGTTTCAAACGCCTAATACAATCGTGCACTACAGAGTGATCGACGCTAAATGGGGCGAGAACACTATCAGTTTTCGCAACAACATGATTAAGCGCTCGTGGCTCTGAGCTCGCAGATTGCATATCACACAAAAATACACTTGAGAAGTATGACGAAAACATTTCGCCGACAACACGGGGGTCAGAATGAAAACCGGAATCATTTGACAACGTAACGGACCTGGCTTCTGTGCCCAATACCTTATTCTTGTACTTCCAAATATTGTTAGGATTTTTCAGCAGTTCGTTCTCAGTGTTATTCCTGAAGTTTTCTTTATCTCTCTGATAAAGAAACTTTACTTCGGCCCTTGCCCTACTAAATTTCGCATACCAAGCGTCACCGTGGCCCTGTTTATAATGACGATGAAATCGTGATTTTCCTTTCATTGTACGCTTCAGTTCAGATGAAAACCACCATGGAAGCTTCTGCCTTTTACTCGTCTTGAGTGGAATAAAACGCTGAATACCATCTGCTACAATGCCAGGGAAAGCATTACCGGCTGAATTCACGTCAGTGTTTGTTATCACCGGAGACCATTCTATGTTTGTGAAATGATGGTAAAGACCCAGTTAATTTCCCTGTTTAAAGTCGAAAGACACATGGTTGTATGCGAGCTTAAGTTGAAACGGCAATTTTACGGTTGCTACAAACGGATCGTGCCAAACATCAGCTTGAACCACTGAAGCAGTGGCGTACCGACTTGTTGTTGAGTGGGGGGGGGGGGCAAACCAGACATCTCCCACCCCCCTCTGGGTTGCATATTTTTGCTAGTGATGGGCCGTACTTTTGCCGAATCAAAAATTTGGCGCAACTTTTGCCGAACTTCTAAAGATTTGGCAATGATTCGGCAAAAATACACTGTTACCAGACTTAACATTGATTTCTATTTTTGTCTGACCGTGCCTATTGACACGGTTAAGAAAAATAAGGTGATATGCTACAAGATAATTGTATCAATGTCGCCTTTGTGTGTTTACGGGCAATTTTATTGTTTGCTTGTAGAAAGTGGCGTGACAACGAGGTTGGGTAGTAGCCGGCGCAGTCACGAATCACGCTACGAGAGTTTTGATTTTGAGGCTTCTTCAGCGCACGCCTGCAAGTGTGCTTACATTGTTAAAATAAAGGCAATCATTGCGTTCTTACTTTCTCTGGGAGTCACGGTTTCGTGCGCGAAAACGAATGCAACGGTTACTGAGCCTTCACCAGAAGAGATAACAATGTTGTAAATGTGCATGTTTTTCGATTTGAGTCACTCGACGTCAGCTTTGCATGAAAGTGTGCGTTCCATATTCGCAACGTTCCGTTTTTAACCTTTAGAATTCCGGTTTCTAGTGTTAGGACACACACGGACATTTAGGAAGATGGGGAGAGTTATGAACGTCGGATGTGCAACGTCGAGCATGATAGTTCTGGGTTTAGTTTTATGCAGATACTTGAAAATCACGAGATAACGCGAACTAAAAAGCAATATTATTCTTAGTTCGACGTGAGCGCGTTGTTGAAGTTAAATAAAAACCGAAAGAATAAACATAGGGACGGACAAAACAGCACCTCTTTCGACTTTCAACACAAATAGTTTTATTAGGCACCGGCACCCGGCCCAAGAGACCCAGAGACGGAAAGGGGGAGGACGAAAAGCGGGAACATGGAAAGGTGAGGGGTGGTAGGGAGAGGATAAAGGCGACTCAGACAGGAAAATTACTCGCGGGGAAGAAGAAAGCCCAGGAGAGGAGCCGCAAAGAAGCGAAGCCGCTTGAAACGACATCACTGGACGGACGACCTAGGCCCACGGGGTTTTCGTCAAGGCCATCAACTGCGGGCGAAGGTAGGCCGCGTCCTTCATAGAAAGAGAAAGGAGGGCGCCGAGATGTTTCGGGATGCGTGCATTATCGCGTAGGACTCAATTATCTCTCGGCCGTAGCGACCTCGGTTAGAACCTAGGACTCTTGCCGAAGAGAATCCAGGGCGACATGAGGAGCAGGCCCTATCGTGGACGGCAATCGGGTGTTGTGACTCCCTCCCATCGACCTCCCTCTCATGTTCACGTAGCCTGTCATTAACCGCAGCGCCCTGTCTGGCCGATATACACCTTTCCAAAAAACGCTCCTAGGCCGCCGCCATGTTGCTGATGCTGATGCGGCTGGTGCGACTCGCGCGCCCTCTATCAGCTAGAAATTTTCTGCCACTCTCTTGGAGCTGTGAAGACCCGCTCAGCGCGGTTCTCTACCTGTGTTTTTGCGGTTTTGCATTCGACGTTTTCTCGCCCCTCTTGAAAGTTTCCACTTAATTTTTTTTATGCGTGCTGCGTACCGTTTCTGTGTTATCTTCCATTGTGCGAAATAAGGCTGGTAAGTGCCTGCCATTCAAGCTTTTCTGCTTAACATTCACGGGAAACGAAGAAGGTGAAGAGCGTCGAACGACCCTCGACGCGATTTTGCGAACATTGTTCTCCCCTCCCAGAGATAATCCGCGTAGAATCCTCAGTCATCTCCAAAAATAGTTGTCCGGGTTGGGGTAGGAAACGGGTCAGTCGCGTTCGTTCCTTTGACTTGTTGTGAAAAAAGGAAGCTCTTCACGAAACGTGCCCCAAAACGAAGTCATCTTGGATTCCGTCCGATCGTCAAGATGTGACTGTTGTCGACTGTGACTGTGTTATTTGAGATCTTTCTCAAATAAATTCTTTTCGGATAACGCTGCATCGTGTGGTACGTACAATATATTGTTCGAATGTTAACACTTTCTAAATTGTATGTCTGTGTCCTGTTCATCGCTAAACACGTTATTTGTGAGCGTGACAAATGCATGCCTTTCGGCTCTCTTCTGTTGTAATTTATTTTTGACAGCTAAGCGCTTTGTCGTTTGTCAATCGGCGAATCGCGCGGAGCCGTCAAAACTTATCGTAAAAAACACAAAAACTAGAACTATACATTCAAGTCGCATTCGTTCTGTCGCGCGCGTACCCAACAAAAATAGTAAATAGATTTTTTTTCTTCTTTCAAATGTGGTACAATGCTTTCTTAATGACCTCGGGAAAATGCATGCACCATGAAACACAAAATACAGCGGGAAAAGATGAGAATTTATCCGCCAGCAGTGTTTAAAACTGCGCCTACGCAGGCTGCGCCTATCGAAATCACAGCTCCACTCGGTTAGGGTTAGCAGGGACGCCGGTGAGAGTCTAGCCTCAAACCCAGTGACTGGGCTCGAAAACGGTTTGCTGCCCCTGGGGTCGAGTCTTTTTGGAAAGGTGTATACTCCGCGCCACAAGACAATTAGGTCGGGTGTAGACGCGCCCCGCCGCACAGGGAACGAAGCTAGTCCCGTGCCTCTTGGAGCATCCAGACGTGGAGGGCTCATTTACGAGACGACACATAGAACCCAGCTTAAACTGGCACGAAAATACGACATCGACGTCGTACCTTCTGGCGACTGCCCGTGTTGTGGGAATACGGCGTGACCGAAAACGTTGGCACAAACTTTTGGCACAAACTACTTGTAAGCCGAAAACAGGATTGTTATAATAATAATAATAATAATAATAATAATAATAATAATAATAATAATAATAATAATAATAATAATAATAATAATAATAATAATAATAATAATAATAATAATAATAATAATAATAATTAATAATAATAATAATAATAATAATAATAATAATAATGAATAATAATAATCAATCAATCAATCAATCAATCAATATTTATTTGGTGCCCAGGAACGACCTGACGGTCTTGGTGCTGGCGCACCCCAACTACAAAATAAAACACAAAATATTACACAAGATACGTAACACAAGAAGCGAATCATTTAAATACACACAGGAAAGGGAAGACTTCAATGCATAGCACAAATTGGCAACGCACAGGAGCTCGCGCAACGCGCAGTCGTACATCGCCCAAAGTGGATGGCAGGCATCGATTGAGAAATTAAGAGGAAAAGACTAAGGTTGAACACATTCAAATAGGAATGACTTCGAAGATGAACAGTAAATTCCGATCGTAGACACTGCGACAATGAAGCAACAACAAAAAAAAAATTGGGAACAAACGTTGATCAAAAACTGGATTGACGACGCCACGATGCGGAAGCTTAGAACAAGCAAGAGAATATAATATAAAGTCTATGATTTGTGAGGTCAGCTCACATCGAACTAGAACAATGTTCGAAGCGAGAGGTGAAACGCCTGAAAGCAGGAGTCAAAAATATCTAATTTCTCCGCATGCACGTTGTACAGTTCTGACGACCTAACGAGGGGGCATTGCTTGTTAAGGTTATTGGTCGTATAGAAAGGTGATCTGAGTCTTGCATTCACACGTGGAATTCTCAAATTCAAAGCAGACAAAAGCGTCGAGGAGTCAATCAGTCCGTGTAAGACCTTGTACAGAAACAAAATGTCAGCCTTTTCGCGGCGCTGGCAAAGGCTCAGTATATTTACTCGCCTCAACTCAGCTTCATAGCCCGAAAGATGCTCGTTCACAGCAAGATAACGGTACTTAAAAATGGAGATAAATTTTTGTTGTACACGCTCTATTCTTGATGAATTCGTAGAACAAATTCCGTTCCACACAACGGACCCATATTCCAGCTGCGAACGGCACAACGCGCAGTAGAGCGTAAGAAAGGCAGAAGGGTTGGAGAATTCTCTGGTCAGGCGGCATGAAACTCCCAACATGCGCAATGACGTGCAGACTACCTTTGTCACATGATGATCGAAACGCAGGCTAGAATCGAATATGACGCCGAGATCTCTGATTTGGGAGACGCGAGACAGTAAATCTCCATGAATACGATAGGGGTAGCATACAAGTTGTGATTTTCGTGAAAGGGTCATAACTTTAGTTTTAGTGCGATTTAAGGAAAGCTTGTTACGTTTACACCAATCGTTGAACGAGTTCGCGTCGTTCTGGAGTTTAATGCAATCGTCAACAGTTCGTATTTCCCGGTATATTTTGGTGTCGTCTGCGTACTGCAAACAAAAAGAATCAGACACGGCATGTTGGACGTCATTCACGAATATGGAAAATAGAAGGGGGCCTAGAATGGACCCTTGAGGTACGCCTGAGATTATCTTGAAGGCTGCGGAAGTAAAGTTATTGACGCGGACATAGCCTTCTCTGTTTAACAAGTAGTTCTTGAACCATGCGAGAACCTGTCCGCAAACACCGTAATAAGAAAGCTTCGACAACAACAATTTGTGGTCGACAAGATCGAAAGGCCTTACTTAGGTCAAAGTACACTACATCGAGTTGACCCCTGTTGCAAACAACGTGGGAGGCAGTTGACATAAAAGTGACCAGATTAGTGGTCGTAGACCTGCCGTAAACGAAGCCATGCTGGCTAGGAGCTATTAGGTTTCTAAATGAAAATGATAAGTGTTTGTGGACGACCATTTCAAAAAGCTTAGACAAGGAAGACAGAAGAGAAATAGGCCTATAATTAGAGATGTCTTCACTTTTACCGGACTTATATACAGGAACAATTACTGCAAGTTTCCAGGCTTCTGGAAAAACAGCAGATTTCAAGGAGGTATTAAATATCTTGCAAATTACAGGAATAAATATATCATGATAAGCTTTAATTAAGGCAGATGGTATTCCATCATGACCTGTTGAGAGTTTTGGTTTCATTTTCTTGATACATTCCTCAACAACTTGTTCGTCGGCGGTGACCGTGCTTAGCACATTGTCGGATCCAGCTGCGGGAGGAACGTAAGCGCAGGAATCGTCGGAATCTGTGTACACCGACTTAAAGTACCGAGCAAACATTTCAGATACGTCCCCCGAGCCCGCGCCGTCCAGTACAATGGACTTCGGTCTGTCGGCTTTCGAGGAGCGTGAGCTGACGTATTGCCAAAACTTCTTTGGATTGCGGGTTAAATCCGACTCCACTGTTTTTCTGTGTTTAAGGCGATCACGGTTTAATATTGTTTTGCATTCGCTGCGGCGACATTTGAATTCGAGTTCCCACTTAGGGAGACCACTCTTCTTCCACTTTCGGTGGGCAAAGGATTTTCTCTTTAGCAGTGACCTCAACTCGGCGGAAAACCAGTGCGGGAATTTATGCTTTTGGCATTTCTTCTTCAGGGGAATGTACGTATCCATACCGTCCCGGATAATTCGGGTGAAGTTTTCGACTTGATTATTTACGCAGTGGCTTTCCAAAATGGAGCACCAGTTTACATCCGAGAAGTAACGATACAGACCTACATAATCACCCGCGGCAAAGTTGTACATTTTTTCAGAAGGCCGGTCGTCACTTGTGGGGCATTTTAGGCCTGAAATGACACGGTACGTTACGTTCAACGCTGGATGATGTTTGTCTAAAGGTACCATAGGTAGTTCGCTTTTTGTAACGCTTAATTCATCCATGTCAGAAAAGCACAAGTCAAGAGTGTTGCCTAAGTGATTGTGAGTGGCGTTGTGCTGCGTAAGGCCTAGAAAAGTAGTAAAGTTAATGAGCATATTGCACTTTTGTGATATGTAAAAGTTGGTGTTCGAGATGTGAAAATTATCCCAGTTGATCCCAGGCGCATTGAAGTCGCCTAAAATCAAGCACCTAGCGGAGGTTTGCTCGTTGACTACTCTTTCTATACCACTAAGACAGGCGCTAAATTCGCCCGGAGCGATCTGCGGAGCCAAGTAGAAAACACCAATAAGTACGCGTTCCCGGCGGTTGCAACGAACTTCAACCCATAGAGACTCGGGGTGCGTCTCCAGATCCGAACGTCGAACAGACTCGAGGCTGCTGTTAACGGCAATTAGGACGCCGCCCCCAATTTGCTTTGCACCAGGTCCTTCCCGGTCGCGACGATGCACCACGAAATTAGGAGGAAAATAATCAGAGGAAGAAATATCTGGGCATAGCCACGTCTCGGTGATTGAATAAATGGAAAAGTCAGAAGATAAAACGCTTTCAAAAAATGTGTCGGCTTTCGTCCTTAGGCCTCG
>JAZHYW010005249.1:0-15184 GCA_037355805.1 Ixodes ricinus | reverse complement strand
AATACACAATGTCCCCCAATTCAAAACAGGTTTTCCTAAAAATAAAAATTTTGGAGGATTTGTCCTTGCAGCAACTTGTGCTCCAGAGATTTATTACACAAGTTTCCAAGAAAATGGCGTTTTTCTAGGATTTACCATTGCTGTACCTTGTAGTCGGGGCTTTAAATTCTGCATTTCGGCAACAACCGAGAACTCACGTCGATAATAAATAGTTTCCGAAGAAAACGCGGTTTTTCAAATTTGAAATGATAAACAAACGCATTAAAAAAGCCAAAACATGCCCAATTCAAAGAATGTTTTTCTACAGGGGCGAATTTTTCTAAATTTTTCATTGAAGTAGTGTGTTGTCAGGGCCTTAAATTTTACATTTCGCACACCACTTGAGAACTTGGTCGCCAAAATACATTTTCTGGACTAGACGCGGTTAACCGAATTTCAAATGACGAAGGAATAAATAAAACGGCCAAACCACGCCCAATTCAACATAGGATTTCCTAAAACAGCTGTTATTTTTTTTTCATGGCGGCAGCTTGTAGTTGAGGGCCTTAAATTTCACATTTGTCGCCAGTTGAAACATTGATCGATACCCACACAACACGAGTACATCCAAGGGACATCTTTGGGAAATCCCATTCTGATATTTCACGAATGAAGGCGAAGAGACGATAAATAATAAAATTAAATAAACGCTTAATGGTGCGACCTTGTTCCCGAAATAAACGAACAACCAAGAGAGGTAAATGAAGATCAGTACGGAGCGTCACGGTCGTCGGGGTCGGCGGAAACGCAAAGTCGAGCTCTGGCGAAAGAGTGTGTCGTCGTCGGAAGAGTCTGAATGACACGGCAGGACCGTGTTTGGCTTTTTATCTACTACACCTGATTTCTCAAACATTTGACCTGGAAAGGTCGGGAGTGAGGTAGGGTGAAACTGACTAGGCAAGGTAATTTTGGCCTCCTTAACTTTTACACTCAGGGTCAGAATAAACACGAATCCTCCGGATGTACGGAGGAGCGTTCTTTCCCGGTCATGCACGCGGGAATATTGTATTTTCTGAGTGTTTTGTGCCAACACCAATATAAGTCAAATATTATGGGGATATCTTCAATATTTAGAAATGGCAGCGTTGAGACTATCACGGTTACCAGAGTGATAAATCATCCCAGATGACTGCAGGAGATTCGGAGGAAATTCCAGGATATACAACGAATGTTTCTCAGGTTCTTTTATAGGAGATATTGGAAACATTTTTGAATAAATGCTGTGCCATTCAGGGCCACTTCTGAAAAGAAAAAAGCAACGATGAAAGAACATTGCATTGGACATCCCATAATATTTAGCTTCATAATTACAAAAATATTCCCATTCAACATTGAAATGTAATTATTTCCAATTGTGTTTATCTCGTCCTTTACAAAAAGCTTAGTGTCGGGTAAATTAACTATAGTTAACCTACTCCAGCCTGCTTGCTTCCTTTTTTGCACGATAGCCATAAAAAAATTATTCTTGCGTGGACGTTAAATGAAACGTAAAAAAACAATATCTGAACCTTTAAAAATAAGCATTTTGTGTTTTTTTAAAGATCTGCTTTATTTCAAATTAAATTTACAGATGTGTCAGCCGTTTGTCCATTCATAAACCACTGAGGTGTTATAGAGTAACTAGACCTGTCGTGTCGAAAAGAAAATATCTCGAAATACTTAAACCATATAGCTTACTTTTGCAGCGGGTCTCTTGGAAAGAATTTTGGTGCTTCGGCACTCGGGTGGCACAGGTGTAGCACGAACCTTTATTCAGAAAGAGAAGAAATCACTTTTATTGGGATGTCACAATACATATCACATTTAAATTAACACTAAAACACAAGAAGGCAAATGAAATGCCTAATACAAACATTATATGCGTACAAGGATAAAACATATGTATGCATGTTTACCCGTCTTCACTTGTGCTAATACAATACACTTCATATAATAAAAATAGCTAATACTGTAAAATGATCATTTGCAAACGAGTAATCTCAAAGATCATGATTGATCATGGAAATATTTATTGGAAAATACTCACTGAATTATCTTATTGGAACCGATGCCATTAAGAAGTTGGGTGCAAACCATATTTGAGAGAAGTCATAGAAATTGGTTGGGAGCTCGGGAACTTTCAACATCTTGAGAACCCGAGAAACAGGAATAAATCCATGGAACGGAGAGTTCTGTGTGTGCCGTTCCTTTTTTATTCTTCTGTCTCTGGTTTTCAAGATGAATATTTGATAAGTTTGAAGTTGTCTGGGGCACCTCTTCCTGAG
This sequence comes from Ixodes ricinus, assembly GCA_037355805.1. Classification (NCBI taxonomy): domain Eukaryota; kingdom Metazoa; phylum Arthropoda; class Arachnida; order Ixodida; family Ixodidae; genus Ixodes; species Ixodes ricinus. The sequence continues at coordinate 12,881 of JAZHYW010005249.1, read as the reverse complement.
AATATTTAGATGTCGCCAAACCACCTGACTTGACAATAAAAATGTTTTTAAAAGAAAAGAAAAATCAACCTTTCTTTTTTACATATCTGCCATAAAAGTTTCTCGCAAAAAAAGAAAATATAAACAAAACATTTAAAAAAATATATATTCAGTACAAAGGCAGTCTGTCTGTAATATATTCTACTTGTCATAAAGAAGAGGAAAAGCTTGAAACCTGCGTCGAAGTTGGTTGATTTCTTTTTTCCACTCAGTCCATCGTTGTGTTGCGGTATAATTTTAACTTCCTTTGCCGGTAACGTATCTCCAGTAGAGTTGGACAACCGAAACCCCTACAAACGGACATCCGTTCTTTTTAAATAGTGGATTTCAAGAAACAAAAACACACAGGTCGTTCTCAGCCTAATTATAACTAAATTCTCACCACTATTCAGCCACCATACATATCAATTCAGAATCAAGAATGGGTAGACTGCGAAACCATTGTCAGGACGAGGCAATCGAAAGCATTTGAACGCAACATGTTGAAGGGGCCATGAGCATAGCGACGAGGGCAAAGAACGAAATTAACATCTAGAAGCGACGACCGGCACTTCGTCATAATATTGATTCTTAATAATTTATTGGGCGGAACCAACTCGGGCGCTAAATTTTGTCGTTGAACATTAAACGGCGTGAGTAAATCCATAATAAAAACCCGGGATTGGAAACAAATAAAAGAAGCAATAACAAGCACGCTCGCCCGCCTTTAAGGTATGAGTAAATAACAAGAAAAGGGCAGATGGCATAGCCATACTAACTATGGCACGCAGGTACAAGTGAAACCTCTTGTGCATTGTACGCAAGAGCTCGTGCATTTGCTATATTGTGTTCACGCTTGAGCTGAGACGGCTGCCAAAGCTAACAGTTCGAGCTAGACCGCGCTCCACGCTTTAACCATGTTTTGAGGCGTTCCCTTCTCGCACAAGAGCTCACTTTTCGGAAGAACATTTAAAAGTTGCGATTTCGTGCTCTGACTCCTGTACCTTTTACTGCAGTCTCAACTTAAGGGCTGACGGAGTATAGCGGCAGTAGGTGCCGTCACTTTCAGGGCAGATTGAACGTGCGTCCTCAGGGTCTGCAATTGGCAGCGTACGACCCCCAACCCTCGCCCGCTCAAGGCGTGCCGTAACTGCCGTTTAAAAGAAACTAAACATTGAACTTCACCTACCACGTTTACGGTAGCGCTCACAAGGCGAACGATCACCTAAGCGTGATACAGATGTAAACAAAAAGCGCGTCGCTTCACGACGCTTACCTCGCGCAAGCACAACAACCGTTGCTGTGATTGATGGTTTCTATAGTTACGCGAAGCGGCGGTGCGATGCGCCGCGGTTTTTTTCTAACCCGTATGTTTCACCGATTTATTGTAGTCTTCGCTTATTCGAAGCGCGCTCAGTGAAACCGGCGCGCTTCTAACAAGGAGCCAATTCTGCCTGCGTCGTAGGCGCCTCGAAATATATATGGTGTCATGGCGCTGGCGAAAGCAGCCGCTCGTACATTGTCGTTATTTTCGTAAGCAGAAGCATCCCGATTTCTACAAAGAATAAGTTATAAACTATACACAAGCATAAAATTATAAGTTTATTTCTAATTAAGCTAAATTATTTAACTTGTCTATTAGAATTTTTGAATATGAAAGCAAATGGACCTTTTCCGAGAAGCGTTCTGCGCACGCGCGAGCGCCCGATGCCAAGCGGCGGAAGTTGAAACCAAAAATCGAGGAAATTCGGAAGGAGGCTGTAGATCAGCGAGTAGCAAACGTAATTGCGGCATACATGCATAATTGTGTTACGCAAAAAAAGAAAGCGGACGGAAAGAATAACACGACGCTTTAAGTGGACGCCACGGATGCCCCACTTGGACGGCGCGTTAGGCACGCCCCGCTGCTCCAGAGAACGAAGAAACTGGTAGCGTAGCTACCATTATCGATTGGTAGCGCAGGTAGGTCCCTTCCTCGATTTTTAGTTCGTGCAGCCACTGCCTGGTGCCGTCGGTATGTGAAAAAGGTCCATTGAGAATTTATATTTTACGTGCAAACTCCCGGGGATATGTTAAGAGTACATAAACACGACTGTGCTGACCGGGATGACCTATGAACATACTAGGGATTCCCATTTCCTGCGAAGTATATTGAGAGATTTTGGGGATATACTGGTTATATTTTAGAGTTTTAGGGAACCGTTTTGCATCTCTGATCGGTACTATGGTGCCTAGAACGCGTCTCCGACTGGTGTGTTTACCACGCCCAAAAACGTGGTCCATCGATTTCCGCCTGGTGACATCATAAAAGTGTCATGCTGTCGCCGGTTGCGATCCTGGTGGTGTTCTAGCAGCGGTGGTCGATGTAGCAGACGCCTGTTTTAGTGCTGGTCGCTCTGTGGTGTGCCAGTCCACGGAAGCTTCAGCAGTTAGAAGTTGGGACGCCATGACGACAGCGACACTAGTGTTCGCTCGTGCTTCTCGCAAGCATTTCTACGACCAACCGCCAGGATCGCGGCATCCGACAGCATGACACTCCGGCTTTTATGACGTCATTTGTTTGCCACTCCGGGACCACTTTTGATGTATGGGTGGGATAGGACGCTAAAATTATCAGTAGGAGACGCGCTCCAGGCCGATAGGGGTACGCATACGATCGATACGATCGCAAAAAATATGTGCAAAAACACGTCCTCGATTCGATCACAAATATGCAGTTTCGCTCGCTGAAACATGACGAAAAGGCTGGAAATATGACCGAAATAAACCCTCATTGTGTACTCGAGGAACGATGCGTAAATCTTTGGCCGAGTAGGACCCTATTAAATGAAGATCAATGGAAAACAAAAAGGTCATAGGCGTACATCGGCGGAAGATGCTCATATAATATCCGAAACAAAGGAAATTGCGCTGCGTATTGGCCGCGTGGTGTGGGTCGTCGCCTTATGGAGGAAATGTACGTGTAGGTTTAGGTTCCAGTCCTCCTAGGGGTTGTTATTTTTTAACCCCGGCGAGGCCGTGCTCCAAGTTACGGAGCACTTACAACGACGGTCCGTAACACCGTCGCTCGACAGAGACCCTCTCAAAGATCCAGAACCAAGGCTTTTGAACATCTGCCGAAGTAACCTATATGTCAATAAGTCTTCGTCTCTCTCTTTTTCTGACAATGAGAGAAGATGCTGCTGCGAAGACATGAACCTCCGGGCCAATGACAGGGGCTGTCGGACCTCATTTTCATCGATGCCGACAGCCACCTTCAATCACATCAGGGTGCCGCCGGTGACACAAAATCATCGCGTAATCGCGGCTATATAAGGGGAACCTGCTGGCAAACTCGACAGAGAGAGAATGGGACTCAATCATTGAACACTTCCATTAAATCATGTTTCATTGAAACAGCATCTTATAGCGCAAACCCGGTCTACAACATGTGCGTCTCCCAGCCCCTAAATGGCAACAGAAACAAACTTTTAGGGCTAATTTTATTGCCTGAGAATATTCCACGTCGCGTCAGCACCTGAGAAACATGAGTGTTTCGTTTGGAAACGCAAGAAAAGTAATTCTATAAAGAATGAAACGATTACCCACTTGCGCCTGGTAGTTGGGGGGCCAAAGCTTTGTTGGGGGATCGTGACGCGTTTCTCTTCCAGTAGTGGCGCCACCCTCAGCAGTACACCGCACTTATATAGGTACCCTAGCCGTGAACGCAATGGCGTAATCGCGCTGCTTCGTGCGGCCCGGGATTGTTTTGGTTCCGCCGAGTTGTTTCTTTGTTCATTCATCATGTTTTCGTGCGGGATGCCGCTCTTTTGCGAGGCAGAGGGCCGCGACAACAGCATGCTTGACTGCGAGGAGCTGAACCACGGGTTTCCGAACGATGAGATATTCAGAAGCGTGTGGATTCGCCTCGCGCGTCCGTTGTCTCTCGGGTGCCTGTGAAACACGATCGCCTGTACGGTGACCATTTTCGCGATGGGGACTATGAAAGGCGACCCACTGTCTGCAGGAGGCTGGGTCTCCCTACCAAGGATATTCAGTTGCTACCAGGGGTTGTGTTGACTATTCTTTTCCAAGAAAAGAAAAGCAGAAGAGCTCAGCTAACCCCACGAAAAGCGAAAAGAAATGGTAAGGGAGCACGCTTTTGATAAAACACAAAATAGCGCATACCTCCAAGCTGCCAATCATTATTCCATGCAGGGCATTTCTTGGCCACTCCGACCCTGTTAGGATTATGTCTGGCGGACGGTCGGTCTGTCGGATGGTTCGTACGGTTAAAGCCATAATCGCCTGCCCGTCAATATGTGCAAGAGTGAATACTCGTCCTCGCTGACATCTTCCAAGTCTTCTTGGTAGTCGAAATTCTCGTCCTCTCAGTTCAGTTTTTTTGTTCATTTCTCTCCGAAAAAGAGGAGGAAGGGAGGTAGAAAAAAAGCTGCCATTTCATCTTGACGAGGCCTCTACCTCCTTTTACAGTACAGCGCAAAGCAGGACATCTGCAACTGCACATGCAGAACCAAACAAATTCATAATAAACACTTGTACCAGATTAAAACCAATTGAGAAAAGAATACTAGTTACATCAAAAATGACTTTTTTTCACATTTTGTTGCTCATTCTTAAACGATATCACTCTCCACCAGGGGTTCTTTATTATTTCTCTTGAAAGTCTCAAAGGACCACTGCAGGATTAACTTGATAATCCAATTGTTGCTTGCCGTAATTGGTTCTTACTTTAGATCTCTTCCAGATATTTTTTCTCACTGAATGTTCTGAGCTAACATTCTCCGGGATTAGAAATAGGTTCTCTTTTTGAATCAGCTGAACTAATTTAAAGTAATATATTTTCTTGGCCTTTATCATAGTGTATTTTTCAAACAGTGGGTCCGTACGCAAGTTTCGCAAGTTACCCTCAAAATTGTCGAGCATGCGAAGTATTCGTTTTTAAAGGACTACTGTTTTGTTAGTGTTCGTCATAGTTGTGGTACACCGTAGTAATGTACCGTATGATTTTTTTAGTAACATAAATAATAATTTAATTCCCTTTTTAACCATGCAGGTTGTAGTTAATGAATTCTGTACATACATCCTATTGATTTAAATAGTTCAGGACAAGGTTTCTGTATATGCGTCGACCCGTTGAAGTCTTCATAAACCATATGCCTACAATTTTTTTGACCTGCCCTGCAGGTATTTTATAAAAATTAATAAGTATAGACGTTTTGTCTTGCTTGTTAATTGGACAAAATATAATGTATTTAGTTTTTGCATTAAGTTGTAATTTTTTATGCTTAAGCCAGTAAGTTAGCTTCTCCAAATATTTGTTGGCCAATATTTGTAGTATATCTTTAGACCGCGCTTTAAAGAACGCGTTCGTGTCATCTGCGTACTTGATCAGTCCTGGGGAACCCTGCATGCTTGTCATATCATTTACGTAGATAATAAGTAACAGAGGGCCTAGAATGGATCCCTGCGGCAGTCAGTGTCGTACTTCTAACTTATCAGAGGCTAACTGATCTAAATCCACATATTGATATCGAATATTTAAATGAATTTTAATTTATTTTAATGCTACGCCACATATCCTATAATACTGAAGCTTAATCAGAAATATATTGTGCAGTATTGTGTCGTAAACCTTCGAGAAGTCTAAAAACAAACCGAATATATAAAATTTATCTTCAATATTCCTGATAATTTTGTCTTTTATGTGAAGTAGCGCTTGTTCTGTAGAGTTTTGTTTTTAAAATCCATATCGTGCCTCATATATTATATTTTACTTACAGAAAAATGCCTCTCATCTAGTATAAATTACATTTCCAAATATTTTGGAAAACAATTGACAAAATGGAGATTGGCCGATAGTTGTACAAACTATTTTTCCCGCCTTTATTTATTGGGTTAATTCTATCAGTCTTTAACGCGTTCGGAAATATTCCTCTTTGTAACATTATATTTGTTATGAATGAAAGAATGTGACTAAGTGATTTTGAGACACATTTCACTGTGTGTCACAGTCACTTCGTCACATGACGGACCTACAAGGGAAGAAATGAATACGCCCCAATGATTGCCGTGCAGCTGTGCAGTCCTCCGCCACTCCGAAGCGCGAGATTGTAAAACTTAAAAGCCACCGCTAAGCGGCGCTCATAATCACGCCAGCCTTTGGCTTTGCTGAGGAGCCTGACGTTACGATTGCGACGGAGTTCCCATGACGCATCGCTTGGCTCAATGGCCGATTTCGAAGCGCTCGATAGAATCGGAGACTTGAAGCCAAAATTATAGCCCTCCGCTCCAAACACGAACGTGCGATTGTCATGCACGGATATTTCACCCATTTGGAAAGGTTTGCATACATTTAGATTTTCGTTTCTGTACCGAGTTGTTTCTGCGTTTATTCATCACGTTTGCGTGCAGGATGCCGCACTATTGCGTGCCAGAGGGTTGCAAAACCAGCGTGCTGAACTGCGAGACGCCGACCCACGGGTGTCCGAACGATGAGAAGCAAAAAATAGAATATGAGATAACTATACTGCTACACTTCTTTTCAGGTTAATTCGAGACGCAGCCGATGCTGCGAGCTGATCGGTCCAATAAAACAGCCTCCAAAGCGCAAGTCACGAGGCCGTTTCTGTTTACAATTGTTTCAGCAAAGATAGAAAATGTACAGAAACAAGACGAACACCATGACAGTGCGATTTTAACACGGTCTGATTGGTCCTAGTAGGTTGTAGCCTCGGCTGCCTCTGGACGTAAGGTGAAACGAAGTATAGAAACCATTTTTGGTTCAATCCTGGAACCGTCCCATTCAAAAAAGGGCGCCGTGGTTAACGGGCTGGTGATGTCATCTGCCCACCGTTCGGCGTCCCCTTGCACGCTACTCACAGACTTGGGTCTCTAGGCGTCTCAAGCTTCAGCTTCCTTCCGCTTTTCGAGCATGTGATCCATGACGATTACATCTACGGCATCGCTCGTTTCGTCGAAGTCCTCGACACTAATGAACTTGCAGTGATCGCCGTCGTCCGTGGCAAGCTCGCAGCTGCATGCGAGGTAGAAGGTCAAAGGGCCAGGGGCGAGAGCGAGAATAACCCTCGGTTTACCGAGTTGCGTGAGCTATTCTCATCGCACCGAGGCGAGGCGGGCTTGGGCGATCATGGGGACAGATTGAATGACCGAGCGTTCATGATCGCGTTGTTTTTGGGCACCATGGTGTTACCAACTTGGGCAGCGTTGCCTGGTCAGAAAATAGAAAGGATCGAAATTCGTAAATTGAATATTCCAATTACTAGAGACTTAAAAATCGCGAAGCCTGGTGTATATACTAAGTAGAGTACGATCATTTCATTTCAAGAATAATATACCCGTTTCATTTTCGCGTCCTACCTCCTTTAACAAAGACTGTATTTTTTTTTTGCTTTTGTGTTGTTTTTTTTAGTTCAAAGCTCAAGCGCGTAGTTTAAACACGAATTAATAGACGCGAAGATTATATTTATTTTTTTGTATTTCCTTAATACTTGTAGTAGCATCTCGGTGAGACTTAACGGCTCTGATCTAACTTATGACCACATACGATCGGTTATGATCAAAATGTCATTATTGCAAAGGTGCAAGCGAATTGGGCAAGTGTAGTCACAATCAGTCGCAGCACCCGGAACCGATGGTCACTACGCTCAGTGCGGTGTGGTCGGGAGATGGAGCAGTAATCCAGCTGATATACTCCGCTTTTCATCTTACTTAGAACACGCTTTCCTGTAACGTTTTCAGCGTTTTAGCTGGAGGGAGCTAGACACAGGACAGTGACGAAAACTGTGTTGGAAACTGCTCTCATGTAAGCGTTACTGAAATCCCTAAGGATAAACAGAAACTAACTATAAAACCTTTAGAAGGTGAGTTGGAGTATAAATTATGCACTCGTAGAATAAAGAAAAGAAAGCAATAAAAAGGTACGGTTCTAGTATGAGCCGAACCTAAAACGGCGCGTTGCAGCCTTCAGCTAGCAATAAACCAGACCCCTCGGCCACTATTTTTTTTGTTTTATTGCCACTCCTGCGTCGCGCACTATGCAGGCGTTATTTCCGGTTGTTCACAATATATGTAAGCATCTTTCGCCGATATAGGGCTAGGATCTTTTTCTTTCTGTAGCTCTTTCCTTTTTACGATTCTTCTCGTCTAAAACATTACTCGTCGACGGTTCATTTCGGTCATATTGCTAGCCTCTTCGTCTTGTTTCGGCGAGCGAAATTGCAATTTTGTGTTCGAATCGAGGACGCGTTTTCACGCGTCGTGTGACGATCGTATCGACCGTATCCCTACCGATCAGAGATGCAAAACGGTTCCTTAAAAGTGTGTATTGTGTGTTGTCTGGGAATTAGAAGTCGCCTGACGAGACGCGGTTTCCGAAATTTGTAATGGTGAGCGTAGGTCGGAAAACGCCCGAAACACGCCCAATTCAAGAGAGGTTTTTTAGTATGTCCTATTTATAGAATTTCCGATGACGCAGCCTGCCGTCGAGGGTATTACATTTATTTTGTCACCAGTTAAGATCTTGGGCGATATTGAGTTCTCAGGCGCGACGCGGTTTTCCAAATTTGAAATGATGAACGAATGCATAAAAACGGCCGCACAATACCGATTGAAAACGTGATTTCTTACAATTACTTCTTTTTCGAGTTTCAACTTCATTAGTTTATAGTCAAGGACCTCACAGTTTACATTTCGTCACCAGTTGTTACCTCCATCGAAATTAAGAAGTTCGCGGACAAGACGCGGTTACTCAAATTAGAAATGATGAAGGAATGCATGAAAACGGCCTAAACACGCCTAATTCAAGAGAGTTTGTTTTAAATGGCTAATTTTTTTTATTGCAGCAGGTTGTGGTTGAGGCCTTTTAATACTTATTCAGTGGTTTCTGGTGACTACAAGGAAGTTTCTGATTTTACCCATAAAACTAAAATTTTATAATAAAAAACAATATATTAAAAATACATTTAATTAATTGACACATTTTGATGATTCGTCTTCTCTTTTGTGTCCCCTCGACCGTATAACGTACCTGCATAGACCACATCACTTCATGCTTCACAGCACTATAAAAGCACATCTGGGAAGCCTTGAAAAAAAATGTAATTGCGGACCCGTTAATTGACCAGTTTTTCCCATTACTAATTTATTGCATGACAAAAGCTTCCCTGGCTTTTTACTAAATAAAATGAAGTCGTAATGATAATGCAACATTCGCGGCAGCTCAGCTTGCCGGCATTGCGTCCATTTAATTCTACACCGACTACAGTAATGTCCCTTTGATATGGACGACTCCGTTCCCCAAAACAAAAATTTTTCAAAAGAACGAATAAGGGTCAAAACACACACATCAAAAAGCGTGAAAGGGAGTTTCTCCTTCCCCTCTTCTCCAAAACAAGCAGTTGGAGAAGAAGAGAATGAGGAACTCTCCTCATATCGGAACCCCTTTCGAGTGTCCCAGACGTCAGTTTGTCACCCGTAGTCTTCACCGTTTGCCACAATGAGGCTTGAAGACTAGCGTCATCGTTTCAATCAGTGTTGCTGAGTTGCCACACCGGAATTGGAATGATTACAGTGACCATTCCACGTTTTCGCGTTCCCGGATTGTAATGGGAATGGAATGGCGGAAGTGCCTGGTAGAATGGAATGGGAATGGAATTGGATGCATTCTGCCCGGAATGGAGTGGAAATGAAATGGGCTCGGTTCTTATGCGAGCTTTGTCGATCATCCTCTAGGGCCTACAGGCTCATGGCGCAATTCGCTAGCGCATGGTAAGTATCTCTTAGAGCAGCATCATTCCCCTAGAGGTGACTGACGCCTTTATAGTCTCACTAGCTTATCCGTCTTCAAGGATGAGAATGGCGCGCCCTCAGGGAAGCAACCAAAACTGAACAGTTGTAGACAGACAATTTGCCGTTCCTGGCGCCGCGAGACGCGGTAAAGCGGATGTTTTATTCATGCGCGATTAACATGTACCTCTTATCCAGGGCGGCTAAGAGCTACGTGCTAATAGCGCATGTAGCTCTTAGCTCAAATTTTGCAGAGAAATTTCCCCGGTAAATTTAGCATAAATAATTTCCCCGCTAAATCTAGGGGAAAAATTCCCCGCTAAATTTAGCGGAAAAAAATTCCCCGCTAAAGCTCGCGGAACAATTTCCTCTAAATATAGCGGGGAAACTACCCGCTATATTTAGCGGGGAAATTTTTCCGCGAGCTTTAGCGGGGAAATTTTTCCGGTAAATTTAGCGGGGAATTTTTCCCCTAGATTTAGCGGGGAAATTATTTCGCTAAATTTACCATGGAAATTTCCCCGCAAAATTTAGCGGAAAGATTTCTTTGCTAAATTTAGCGGAAAAAATTTCCCCGCTAAAGCTAGCGGGAAAAATTCCCGCAAAATACAGCGGAAAAACTTCCCAATAAATTTAGTGGGGAATTTTCCCCGTTAAACTTAGCGAAAATAATAAACGGTGACGGCGTCGGCGTCGGCGTAACTGCGCGGTGCATTATGGGAACCGTCCCATAATGCACCGTGCCGAAACGCCCCCGTGACGAAAAGTCACCATGACGTTTCGGCGGAAGTCTTGTCACGTGACTACGCGCGTTTAGCCAACACCTCCTAGAAACTAATGGTGAATTCCACTCGTAGATCCGGAGCGCTTTCTAAAATCCGCGAGGGAGGCAAAATTCCGCTCCGTGGGACACACTCCGAATCGACGAGCGGAAGATGAACTCGCCTTTTTGGAGCGACCCCTCCCCCGCTCCCACTGCTCCCCCTCGGCCGTTCAAGATGGCCGCTGCTCGAACTTGACGAGCCCCCAACGCTTAGCCGACTGATCTTTCCGACGACCAGTGACAACTGTCATTGCTTAGCTGCAGAAATACCACACGACACAGGACGGGCGAAAATATCCACTCCACGGAGCCCATGTCACAAATAACGAGGAAGACGTCCGCATTCGGCACCGTCACATACCTTTCGGCCGCCTCGAAGCGGCGGGGCACGCACAGCGATTGCCATCGGTGGAGTTCAAATTGCTGATACGACTTTAATAAACACAGAGGTAACAAACCATCACTGGCACAGTCGTTGCCTAATCTGTTCTTGCTTTATTGCGCGAGAAAACGTCGGCGGCATGCAGCGTAAAAAAAGTAAACAATCAGTGGCGGCAAAATGAACAGGCCTAACCTTGCGTCGGCCTCCTTCCGATTTTCTGCCGTTCTTTTTCTCGTTCTTCCTCTCACGATCACAGATGTCAGCGCTTCCGATTTGTCACGCTCCTGTCCCGGCTTTCAACGCGAGGTAGAAGCGTCCGAGCCGTCACAATCCCGCGAAAACAACCGATGCATCCAAGAAGACCCATCTCGACCGACTCGGCACCGTCCCCCGTCCCTTCGTCGACGGCGCGGAAGCGCGGCCGGTCGCCGGCAACGCCGCGTTGCGCATGCGCCACCGTCCTGGGAGGGGAAATGACGTAGCGCGCTCTGTGGCGCTCTGTCAAGTTCCGGGTAGATCTCTCGAATCCCGCAGATCAGGTTTGGCGGAGTTGGAGGCGCTCCACGGGGCGGTAGCTGCCAGAGATCTACGAGCGGAAGATGACCAAGTCGAGCCAGATCTGCGAGCGGAATATGCGCGCTCAAAATGGAGCGCTTTTGGAGCGCTCGAGATCTGCGAGCGGAATTCACCATAAGGTCGTAACGCTCTTCTCGTGACGTCGCAAAGGAAGGCCATCGGGGACGCGCGTCGAAGCAAAGCCAACGCGTGTGGATCGACCGTCGTGACGCGCGTGTCTTATTAGCAATTGATAGCCGCACTTAGCAACGGGTCTAGAAAATGTTTTATTACACGGGCAGAACATTAAACCGCTAAATAATCGGTACGAATGGGCACGATGTATGCGTTTAAGATGTCGATAAAAAAAAATTGATCGTTTTTTTTAAGTCGAAAACATTGAGTCATTAAATATTGTTGTAGTAATGCATATTTTATTTAGAAATACTTCGACAAAATGGCGAGACACGCAGTGGTCGGAGACAGCAAAACAGAGCACAGGTAAAAATCAGGTAGACGTTGTCAACGCGGACACGGCTCGACAAGTAAGCGATGTTATCGCGTGCAGTCACTGAATTCTTGCATTATACCCCGGCCACATGCAAAGTTAATGTTAATTTCGATAGAATAAAATTATGGGCTCGACAAATGAGCTGGCGACGCTCGTAGGATCACTCAAGACCACCAGCTGATTAAATACCACATCATTTAATGAAAACATATAAACTTTTTCGAGTGGAATGGTTGCTAAACTTAATCTTTACAGTCAACTCATTTACTTCTCTCTATGGGCTCAAGCTGCCTTAGAACAAAATATAACTTATTTTGTATAGAATAATACTATTACCCTTATACAATTAAGATTTTAGCATAAACGCGGTAAAGGCAATAAAAAAACATTAATATAAATAAAAACATAAGCAAAAAACGGACTTTCAATAATCACACAAATCTTGTTATTTACCTTCCAGTGAAAACTAGAATATTGTCACGAATGACAAGTGATGAGGCGGTGAATAACTGAGTAAACTAAACGTTTAATGGGGCGAACTTGTGCCCAAAAATAAAGAAGGAAACAAAATATAACAGTAGAGCGTCGCGGGCGTCGAAGTCGGCGAAAGAGCAGAGTCGAACGCTGGGGCGAAACTGACTGCGGCTCGCCACGCGGGCCCCTTTTGTACACGCATGGGCTTCTCGAACAATCGGCGTAGAAGGTTCGCGCATAGAACATTCTAACCTCGAAAATGCAACAGAGTTCTCGAATTTACCAGAACACTACATTAGATGTCAACAAAA
>JAZHYW010005247.1:0-41904 GCA_037355805.1 Ixodes ricinus | reverse complement strand
TGGACAGCCGTATGTAAGAACTGTTTGAATGCAAAGTTATAGAGGCAAAATCTATGATGTTAGTCCGTTGCGAAAGATAACGATGTATTAAGAATAAATCTTAAACCGGCCATAAAAAAGTTCAACGTTTTGTTATTTTCATGCTCGACCAGTGAAATGAGCAGTCCGATTAGCTTGGAATGAGATAGAAGACAACCTATTGAGATTTTATCATTATGTATTCAATATTCAACAGAAATTATTCTTGCGCAAAGTATTTTTTATATATCTTGCGAAGGAGATCCGCCCAACACGCCACTTCCGCTAGTTGCAGCTCACGTACGGGAGCTGACGCCTTCACTTTTGGGGCGTTTTGATGCAGTTTGTTGTCATATGTCCTGTCGGTGTCGAGTGGAGCGGTGGGGCTTGGGAGTGTGTGACCGGTGCTTTTCGTGATTACTAATGTGGCGCTCATGTGTTTTATGTTTTTTATATTGCCATTACATTGATTTTTGAAAATTCACGGACACGTGACACTGCATTATGCTGAATCGCGAGCTCCTTCTCGCCATGTCGTTTTTCTAGTAGCACTCGTGGATACTGCAAGCGTTTAAACAGTGTGCACCACCTCGCCAACATCCGCGGTGACGTACTCAACCCGTTGAAACTTATTGCTTCCGTCATTTTGAGTGCGCAAGCGGTTATCTCACTGCTCTGGTTTCGGTATAAAAGCAAGGCAAAACGCTCGTAGTTCCGCCTTCAGCACACATTGGACATCTCCACACTTTGACAGCGGATAACAGGATGAACGAGGATTTACATTTAGTTCAGATGTCACTCTCACAGCTTCTTTACCGTCGAGCAGCAGGATCAGCTGGAGACAAGCCGCGGATGAAAAGGTTCAGCATCAACAGCCCAAGTGCATCGGTGCCGATGCGGGCGATAAGGGTCCCAGGCAGCACACCGTATTGGGCCAACATTGGATTTGATGTGGCAAAGAATGGCCCAACAATGGCCCAATGAGCCATGTGTTTTCCAATATTGGAATCACATTGGACAATAATGGACTATCAAAGCCAATGGTTTTCCAATATTGGTAATACGTTGGCATAAGCTGGTCAACATTGGACTGTCAAAGCCAATAGCTTTCCAATATTGGAAATACGCCGGCATAAGCTGTCCAATATTGGACTGTCGGAGCCACTGGCTTTCTGATATTGGCTTTACGCCGGCATAAACTGTCCAATATTGGACTGTCAAAGCCAATAGCTTTCCAATATTGGATATCGCCGGCATAACCTGTACAATATTGGACTGTCAGAGCCAATGGCTTTCCGATATTGTATTTACGCTGGCTTAAGCTGGTGAATATTAAACTGTCAAAGCCAAGCGTTTTCCAATATTTGTGATGTCATGGTATAGGCTGGTCAATATTGCACTGCCATAGCTCAATGGCTTATCGATATTTGTGTCGCGTAAACTATAAACCCGCGACCTTTTTTTTTTTTTGCATTGCAGAGGTAGGAAAGTGGAAAAAGAGTCATTCACGCGCTCGCTCCAGAGCGAGAATTTTATTTAGCCAACTTCATGGGGCGTACGTCGCCGGTACTTTCTAACCGCGATCCTGGACCAGATGCGTCCTTAGCTGCCTATAGGACTATTGCAGTTTGTTTGCCAGCTGCTGCTCTTCTTTCGCATTGCCTTACCTCGGCGTTGAAAACTTAATTCTGTTTTTTGGATTTAATTATTTTTTTTGTATTTTCTAGTGTATTTTGTATGTATGTATATGCATTACCTAGCGTTTAACGTCTTCTACTTTGTCCGTGCCCCTGCCATGTTTGTGTATTTCTTTCTGCGTGCTCTATTTTTTTTTTTGTGCTTAATGTTTCTGTGGATATTTGTCGTTGACGACGCAGGTGTCGACAAACATAAAGCCGCCGCTTGCATAGCTATGCGCCAACCGAAGTGACTTCTACTCGGTTTACACGCACACACACGCACGCACACACACACACACAGTCTTTCGGGGACTATGTATATAGAGGGGTGGGCGTCTCTCTCTCTCTCTCTCTCTCTCTCTCTCTATTGGACTCAGATAATGAAGTCTCCCGGGGGGGGGGGCTGCCATCGACTGCCAGTGCACATGTCAGTGTGAGGCAGAAGAACGGCGGCAGCAATCTCCGCGACGCGCGAGCATACTGCGCCTCCATCTGGCCGGCCGCGCTCGCTCTGCGGAAATGTTAGCGGGTACTCTCGAGCCCAATTAGCTTACTGAAGTTGGAAGACGCTAACTTTGTCGTCGCGAATCCTTTGCCCTTCGAGCGGTTGCGGAAGCCGGTGCGCCCGGCGTATCCTACGCAGCATCTTTCCGATATTGTTCGTGCAGCATCGCAACCGATTCATTGTGTGTGTTGAAAAGTCGAACGATGTTGCTGTCCGTGGAATTGTCTTTTATGTGTAACTCTTTCGTAAAAAAAAGTTTGCGGGATTCAAAAACTGCGCGAACCCTAACAGTGCACAAATAATTTTAAATTGATTGATAAAAAAATAATATATATATAAATATTTAGTTATTTGTGGACATCGTGCGCAAAAAATAGTCGCGCTTAGTTCTTCGTTCTAGAATTTTAATGTGAGTTATACGACGTAAAACATTGTCTACACTAGCCCCGTTTACAATCAGTTTTACTTGTGGGCTGGACAGCTTGTTTAGAAATTCAAAGTCTGGCCTTCAGAGAGCTGTCCTGTTCAATCGGTATTGGCAACAGGGTAGACGCTATCCGTGTTTTAGAGCCAATTCTGTCTCCGGTTGAGGGCTCACGTGACTACAGTCTCGAAGCTAGTGATGAGCCAGAGCACGGAACCTGACCTAAGGCAGCCCAGCCAGCGCATACTAACATCCACTGCACTATCAACCTTGGGTACCAGTGACTAATCCTCTCTCTGGTTGGGTTCATTGTTGAGATGGGCCTGAAAGATGTATGCCTTTGCTCAGCGCACTCCCCGGTCTGGGCCCTTGCTTTTCTTTCTACTCCTTCTCTCATTTTCTCCCTCTCCCTAAGCTGAAGACGTTCTAGACGGTGCGGACTCGACGGACCAATGAGGCGTATACTTTTATCGCTTGAATATGCTCTTTGTGCGCGAGGTAACAATGACGTGATCACGTGGTTTGACGGATGACACGCATTAGCCGTTTACAAACCCGGAACCCCGAATGCCTGCGAAGACCGGACCTAGCTTCGCGGGTGATACGGCCTGCGGGCCTGCTGTGGATTTCACTTCTGCGGTAAATGTAGTAGATAGTTCTAGAGTTCCGATCACCAGCAAGCGCAATTCGTCTTAGTGCCAAGTGCGATCTTCAACATGCGATTGCGAGACCATGGATATTCTTTCGGCAGCGCCTACACACTGGTGATCTTCCTTTGTTGTGGGCATACGTAGGCCACAGCTTCGACGGACCGAAGACACGCTGACCGCCTTCTCTTCCATGTGAGTGACAAGGAGAAGTTCTCCTGACCATTGGGGATAGGTATTCTTGCTACGCAATGTACGTTTTGTCCCTATCCGATGAGTTTGAACCGTGTCGAACTCTGTGCCAGGAATCTCCGACGAGTTCAACGTGTAATCCAGAGCGATCGGCCGAAGACTGTACAACGCTATTTGCAAGTGCTTTTTTTATTCTAACAGACCGTGAGAGACGTTCTGGTCAGGATTGTTCTGATTTCGACATCATTTTTATTTATTTTATTTTTTGTTAAAATATGAGAAACGACTTGTCTTCTTAGCGGGCCAGATGTGTGCTGTAGTAAAAAGTCCTCCCGGACATTTCCAAGCCGAATACCACAGCGTTGTCAAGGTCCTTGTTGCCAAGGTTTGGGTTGTTGGGTGCAGTGGAGTGTCAGTTGTTATGTCACCACGCTCTGCAAGTGTAATTGCCAGTAATTGTCTCTACACGACGAGCTATTTTATCTGTACGCGATTTATTTTAAACTCTTGATTGATTCAAGCATCCAAGCTCTGTTCAACAGTCATGTTGTTACGTGTACCAGGGTATTTATTGGTGTCAATTTAATTGGTGGTTGACACTGGTGAGCTGAAGAGGGAGGCCAGCGGTTCTCGATTGTAAATATTATGGAGGCAACTATGGAGCTGCTCTAATAACTACATATTTCGTTCCGCAAATATCGTAAATCTTAAAGGCGCTTTCCAAATTAACGTAGAAATATTGGTGTGAACACTGTTGACGAGATTATAATTCTTAAGACTTCTTAAAGCTAGATGAAAGGTTGAGGGACGCCATGATGTTGCACGAGTAGAGTTAAGCAATTTATGAAATAACCTTCGTACTATTTGATTAATTTTTAAACCACTATCAATATTTTAATCTAGATCAGTCAAGCTCTAAGTAAGGACAAGTCGGACGAACAAACAATAGTAAACGCCTGGGTCGTCTTTCTAGAAACAGCGTCTCAGCTGAGACAGGGGAAAAGAAAGCACTGTCAATGCCAGCGTACGAGCTGAACAGGACTCAAACGCTCGACTCATGACGCTCCGCGCGTCCCATTCTTTCGTTAACAACCTGCCCAGTCTAAGCTGAGACACTGATTCACTAAGCCGGCCCTGGTGTATTACCTGCGTCCCTGTTGTTTTAGAAGGCAGTATGGTTTTTTTTTTACACTTTGAAATAACGAAAAAATCATTCTTTCGGAAAAAGTTGATAATATGGAAAAGTAAACAAGAAAAAGTCGGTAGAGCCTTTCAGGGTTGCCACTTGCAGAGCAACCGAGCCGATTAATCAGATGATAATTTAATTAAAAGGCGGCGATCAATAATGAAGTTATGTTTTATTTTGATTTTCATTATTGACAAGCGCTGGGAGAGAACTGGGAGCCTCTGAAACCCTTCACCTGAATCCGAACCACCTTTACATCTCTTTCAGAATCTGGCAATGAGCCCGGCGTGAAATCACTTTACCCAGCCCTTTGCCCAGCTCTTCACCCAGCCACTCTGCCCTGTCCACTACCGAACGTGCCGCCGAGTCTGCTAGTCTGCCCTGTCGAGTCTGCCTATGCACTGGGCGTGCCGCCGAGCGTGCACAATTTTTTAAAATCTTTTTATTCGATTTAAATAAATTATGAACCTCCAAACGTTATGAACAATTCATTTGCATACTTTATTGATTTCTAAAGTGTCCAAATGTGATAAAATGGCTGCAGTTATTAGATTTTAGTATCAGAAGAGAAACTGCTTGAGGAAAAAGGGCAGGGCTTTGTGGTTCTCTGCACTCTTTTTGTGACAATGGTTAGAACACTGACTGAAAAATGGCATCCAATAATGTCATAGACCTTGGTGCAAAAAATAACCACTGTATTAAACTGGATGCCAATATGGGAACAGCCAATGTTGGAGAGCCAGTGTGTAAGGCATGGATACCAATGTTGGTTCAGCCAACGGTGAAACCTCTATGCCAATATTGGATAAAAAAAGCGCAAACGTTGGTCAACGTGGGCTAGAACGTTAAGCAAACCAGTGGTCCAACATTGGCACCAAAGTAATTGGACCACCAGTAGATCGAATTGGCGTTTTCGAAAATGCCAACGTCGAAAAATAACGATTTATTAAAAATAAATCTTAAACCGGCATGAAAAAGTTGAACGTTTTGTTATTTTCATGCTCGACCAGCGTTATGAGCAGTCCGACTAGCTTGAATCAGATAGAAAAACAGTTTATTGAGATTTTATCATTATGTATTCAATATTCAACAGAAATTATCCTTGAGCAAAGCATTTTTTATATATTCTTGCGAAAGAGATCCGCCCAACACTTCACTTCCGCTAGTTGCAGTACGCGTACGGGAGCAGACGCCTTCACTTTTGGGGCTGTTTTGATGCAGTTTGTTGTCATATGTCCTGTCGGTGTCGAGTGGAGCGGTGGGGCTTGGGAGTTTGTGACCGGTGCTTTTCGTGATTACTAATGTGGCGCTCATGCGTTTTATGTTTTTTTATATTGGCATTACATTGAACTTTTAAAATTCACGGACACGTGACACTGCATTATGCTGAATCGCGAGCTCCTTCTTTGCCCACGTCGTTTTTCTGGTAGCACGCGTGGATACTGCAAGCGTATAAACAGTGTGCACCGCCTCGCCTACATCCGCGGTGACGTACTCAACCTGTTGAAACTTATTGCTTCCGTCATTTTGGAGTGCGCGAAGCAGTTATCTCGCTGCTCTGGTTTCGGTATAAAAGCAAGGCAAAACGCTCGTAGTTCCGCCCTCAGCACACGTTGGACATCTTCCACACTTTGACACCGGATAACAGGATGAACGAGGATTTACATTTAGTTCAGATGTCACTCTCACCGCTTCTTTACCGCCGAGCAGCAGGATCAGCTGGCGACAAGCCGCGGATGAAAAGGTTGAGCATCAACAGCCCAAGTGCACTCAGTGCCGATGCGGGCGATGCGGGTGTCTGTCATCCGGTAGCCCAGCACAAACCGTGACCGTTCCAGCTCTTCGTCATGACACGGTGTTGCAGAGAGCAGGGTAAAATACAACGACACCGATCACCGAATCAAACGCACTGTTTATTGTAAATCTTGGTTTGTGATTGGGCTTTTGTAGATCACCTTATTCGATTTGCTAAAAACGCAAACGACGAGCATAACAAAATCGTTTGCATATGGCGGATACCTCGCAAAAGCATTTACCCAGTAACCTTGCGAAAAGCGCGAAACACGGAGTCCGCACCGTTCTGACTCTCCCTGCCTTTTACCTGCATTAGAGCAGTTTGTACCTGCTAGTAGGTATGCCTACTAAAACTGAAACTTGGGGCAGTGCCAGAAGAAAAATATACAAAGTTGGGAAAGCTTGCTCGCTCTCCCCGATTTCTCAACGCTCAAGTGATTTTACCCTAATAAATGCACCATCGCCTCTTCCCAAAATAAATAACCACTATGTTCACTACGTAAACAATGGTCTGAATTCATGCATCTGTGGGCAGGTAGGGAAATCTTGCCTTAATTTATTCACACCGCATGATGAGCGCAACGAACTCACACAAGATTTACAGGAAAATATCGGTGGTGACTAAAGGTTTCGTGAAATTCTGTATAACTGGTCGTTTGCTGGATCGAATCATCTACTCGAGCAGGGGAAATAAGCTTTAACAATATACAGGGCACAAAAACATGAAATAAAGAAGGAACAGCTGTATGATAATTCAGTTGGGAGCTCTTTGCTGTTTGAAGCTAGAACGGGGTGCTAAGAAGAAAACGTACACGGCTAAATTCCAGGAAGTAGACACTCTGTGCGAAATCATGCAGCCGCGAAAGGGAAACTATAGAACATGTAATTTTAAGGTGCACGGGGCTTCGTCCCACCCTCTTGGGGGTATGACTATGGATCTGGAGGGGGCACTGGGTTTTCCAGACATGGATGGACGAATGGATAGGGAAAGAATTGCGGTAACTAAGAGGAGATTGGAAGATTGGTGGAAGAGATCTAGGGAAGGATAAAGAAAAGATATACAGATAAAATAAATTCACCTGAAAAGAGAGGGGGACTGTTATAACAAAATGCATACAAGCTTAAAAAATGAATGACGAAATGTTGGGCTAGGTGGCGCAAGCTGCCGCACGCTACAAAGGGTATAGCCATTACCATCCGTCCATCCATCCACCCATCCAGCGGGGCGAGAAGCACGCAGTAAGCGCGAGCTTCGGCCCTTCCCGCGACTTCGCGTAATTGCTTTTGGTGCATATCTGTCTCCGAGACATGTTTCTTTCCGCGGCATTTGTCTCCACGGTCCTTTCTAGGTGTGTCCCCAAGCATTCCGGTGCTTCGGTAGCCGGCAATGCTGTGGTCGTCACCGGGGGTGATGCGAGTTTTCGAGGTCGGCTACACGGTTATGCGTGCATGATCGAACCAAAACACGTTTCTTACAATCTTGCATAATTGTTGAACAAATTATCCATTACTCGAGGTGTAAATTTATGGTAATTCGTGTAAATAGCGTGTTTTTTCACTCCAAACATTCAGAAAATACACGGAACTTGCTAACCGTGCAGGGGAACTTTAACCCGTCCGACGTGGCCTCAATTTGACGACCTTTGAGACAACATCCTTAAAACACATCCATGAATGATCATACGCAATTGCCAGAAACTCGTATGCATATATAAAAACCTTAAACACATGCATCTCATTAAGGCCTTCCAATAGGCGCTTATCTATGGATGTAATAATTTGGAAAAAATCAGCAGAACCCATCCTTTGGGAATGATTATCTACGTTAATGCGAATAGCATCAAACGGTGCGGAGTTATGCGCGTTCGTCAGGTGGCCGGCACACTCTAGATACGCCAGCCCACTCTTGAGGCGATTCTAAATTTGTTGACACTTTCACAGCCCTGCGCACGATCTCCGCAGCCCAGCACGTGCGTTTGTGTCACTTAGGAAGGCGAGCAAAGCACGCGCCATACGCACAACACACTCAAAATGGTACCGACCAGACTTTCTGGCGTCTCAGCTAGTCTCATATCCAACGGTACTCTAAACGGTTGTTTATATCTTTACCATAGGACGCGCTTTACAGCGCTGTCACAGCTACTGGTGGCGCGCGTTCCATGCACGAGGGCTCATTCCGCCTCGTGCTAAGCCTCACGAGAGCGGAATGAGCCCTCGTGCATGGAACGCGCGCGATGGTAAAGATATAAACAAGCTTTTAGAGTGCTTTGAATGACTGCCTTCATAGCTCTGTGGTTAGCGCGTCTGCCTGCTGATCAAAGGGTCAACGGTTCGAACCCCGCCGGCGCCGGTCTTTTTTATTTATTTATCGACCCGCGGCGTAAGAGGTTAGATAGCCAGATAGATAGATAGATAGATAGATAGATACATAGACGAAAAGTGCGTGAAGTATCCAAAGAATGCTATTCGCATTAAAACACAAAATAAAGTGGAAGAGGAGCACGGCTTACGCGAGCTTGCGAAAAAAGAAGGGTCTTGCATGCCGACGAGGTGGTGGCCGGCGAAGCCGAGGGCGGGAACAAGCCCAGGAAGAAAGTGACGTCCAACACAAATGAGGCTCCGAGCCGCACTGATCTTACCAACGGTCAACAGCATGGGCATGAACTCCCCGGGGGTAGCCAGTCTGAGGGCGCGGGCGCCAGTGATAGTTGGTGGCGCCATCTATGTAGTGTAGAGCACTTATACCAGTTATGGTTGGTGGCGCCATCTAGGCGGTGTGGAATTTTAACAAAAAGTATCACACAAAACTGGGACTACCGAAAAACCAATACAAATAATATGCGTGAGCACGCTTTCGATTTCAGTAAATGACAAGAAAGTTTCTTTTCTAGATGGTTTTGTATAGTCACATTGAACTGATACGAATGTTTAAATTATTGTCATCTGGTTGTGTTTAGGGTTGCTTTCATCACATGGGGTTGGCAAGATGGGAAAGAGCGTTCACGCATGTAGTGCTCGGTGTTTTGCCTTATTAAATCAGTTGAAAGTTAGCGCCAGTCCGTGTTATATGTGGCTCTTGGTCCATGCTTTTTTCGCGCTTCTACATTACAATGAACCAAGTAGCCCAATCCAATGTTTTAGCTCTAGGTAATACTAGAGTCACTAAATAAAGCTACGCTTTCAGAGTACCGCATTCCTTTTCTTTGCCATTTTGCCGACAATACAGTCGCTCTATTCAACTATATCCTGGTTCGCTGCGGCATCATTGGACAACGGCCGTCACGTGAGTCGCTATCATCATCATCGTGTTTTTTCAACGCCACCATCTTGGGTCCAGCGATCCTCTGCTTGCTGCTGTTTGGTGTTTACTGCCCGCGCACGCTGAAGTCCGTCGCTCAGCACGCGCGTTTTCCGTGCTACGTCGAGATACGAACAACACGACTTTGATTCGCCACCACAGCTGCGGCCACGGCAGCTGGCGCAGGAGACGGCTACAGCTCGGCTTGGCTCAGCTACAGTCACTCCTCCAACTGCGCGCGGACCCAAGATGGCGGCGCCTGACGCGCTTCAGACGCCATGTTTGGGAGTTTCGGTACTCTGAAAGCGTAGCTTTATTTAGTGACTCTAGGTAATACCAGCACAGGCATGTTCACCATCAAGTCCATCTGTCTACGGCAGCTTCTGCGAACACCATCGAGATTAGAAGCACAGAAAATGCAAAGCATCAAGCAAATGGGTTTTTTAGCAACAATAATTTTTATAAATATGGTGGGGGGTAAAGAGGAGAAAGAACTACACCATCTTCCCGAGGTGAACCATGGGGTGATGCGGAGCATCGTGTTGGTTCCGAGGAAAAGTCAGTTGCGGGCTGACACCGAGAGATGGCGCCACCGACTGCCGTAGCGTTATATCCTACGCGAGCCTTCGTCGCGGCTCGCGGCAGAGAAACTTGGAACGCTCGCCGCTCGCCGTTTATTTTTTTCACACTTGAAGGAGATGAGACTAGAGGAGGAGAGTTGCGCGTGCGCGCGCGTTCTGAGTAGAAGCGAACGCACGCGCAGTGCACGCAGCTGGTAGAGAGAGAGAGCGGAGAGAGTAACGCGCAGCTGTTGGAGAGAGGAAGCAGGAGAGTTGCGCGTGCGTAGTGTGAGTGCGGACTACAAGGCCGCGGGACATATACTCGAGCAAGAGATGCTCCGCATCTAAAAAATTAGACTAGTTAGTCTCCGCCATTTATGTATGTTGTTTTCTTCTATCCTCTGTTTTAGTTTTAATTTAATCGAGTGCATTTTTCTTGCATCTACGCAGCGGAGAAAACCATCATAATGTCTACCCAACTAGCCCTTATCCAAGGATTATGAGGGTCGACGGTTGCGACTTCTTTTGGCGCAAGCTGTAATGCGGTTGAATGAGACAACTGTTGCTGAGGGTCAATGTTGAGTCGTTCGTGATCTCGAAGCCATCAGAGCGTAGCAGACGATAAGTTAGGGAGCCTTTAGTGTGCCTTTAGTGGGTCATTCGCATCGTTTTAAGTGCTCGTACAGAGTACTTCTATTTCGAGCTTTTGCTTTGAAGTGCAGCAGAACTCCTCTGACGAACTAAAACTTGGAGCGTGTCGTGATATGTTGAAGTTGTAATTTATTTAACAACTGAAGCAGCATGCAACGCCGGTAGAGTCGGGGGTGCTTGTGAATATTTGATATTGTTTAATCCGCGTTCGATGGCTTGACATATACCGACTCGGTCTCCAAACACCGGATATAACAATAGCAGCATATCATAAAATACTCGCCTTCGAGCAACGCGTACACGCTTCAGTATTCCTACTTTTGTGTGTTTCTCTCTAAGCCTTGCATGTATTGCCTGGTGTCAAGCAACGGCCGCAGGCGGTGCCACCGACGGGCTCGCGATCTGCAATCCAGCCTACTGCAGTAAGGGACCAGACGACAAGACGTTGAAGACGCTAGTACAGGAGGAAGATCAACGATGCTGGAGGGACGCGATTTCCTGGAAATCATCCCTGCGGACGCACAGCGCTACCAAAAACATCATTTAACTAAAGGAATTCTTTGATAAAACAAGAGTAAGAGGATTATTCCAGACTCAACCGGGAAATCTCGGAACAAAACCTTGGGGAGCAAAGTTTACCGAAGACCTGGAGACCCTCTGCACCACTTGTGGGACGGATATTGAAAAAATAGAACACACTATTGTTTGCTTCCGTTGTCTGATCCCGACGCCAAAAACTGACTTGGTCGCTGAAGCCCTGAGATTCACGGTGGTCATGGAGGTCGCAGAGGAGGAAGCAGAACAGGTGCCCCCAGCGGGGGACAGACGGGAGAGAAAAGGGCCGAGGTCTTCGAGGGCACAAATCGACGACTCGTTAACTGGTGGCAGAATGATTTCTTTTTGAATTGCATGTGCTTAAGTCGAATTTATTCTAATCATCACGTCTACGTATGGTATCATACATCATCACCTAGAATGGTTGCCTGGACGAGTTGTATATTCATATTGTAGGATATAGCGCAAAAGTAAACTGCGTCACATTGAAAATGCACGGACACCAGAAGAACGGTAATCACGTCGCGCTGACTTTCAACTCTTTGTATTTTCGTCTTATTTCTTTGTTTGTTTTTACCCGTAATAAGATCGTCTAGTGCCACTAAATAAGCTATGTAGTGGCTCTAAGATCGTCATATCACACTTCGCTGTCTTCTGTGCGAAACAAATAGCAATGTCTATCACGCATTACCTTCGAGTGTCAAGATATAGCAATTCTTTTTCAGTAAGCGTTATGGATGGAGTACTAACACAAGCGTCACTGCTTTTCATTTTAATACGGGTAAAAGAAAAAAAAAAGAAGACGACATTACAAACTGAGTAGTTAGCACGGTGGTGGTAAGTCAGCTCGACGTGAGTGACCGTTTTTCTGCTGTGCGTGTATTTTCAGTGTGTCTGAGTTTAATTTTGCGCTCTATCCTACAACAGCATCTAGCTTCATTGGCACAGCAGGCTTATATTAATATGGGCTCCAGCCTTTCTGCTGCATCGTGACTTTCCTAAGCCCGAAATATAACTATTATTATTATGTGGCGATAGCCACTGGGGAAAAGAAGATCGCGTGCAATAAAAAAGCCGAAAAACGACTACGTCTGACGCATTCCAAAATCGAACTGATCTGGCTTATTAATTGCGCGCGATCTTCTTCTTCTTTCCCCAGTAGCTATCGCCACAATTATTATTATTAATTCTAAGGAATGAATTCTGGATAGAGCGGAGTTCGTTCTCTGCTCACCGGATATGAAGAGAAGAGCCAACATAAACGAATCCAATCCCATCTTGAGTTGTGGAACTTCCGGCATGGGAGAAAAATCGTCTTGTCCTCGCCACACAACTAGAACATGTACAAAATTGTATCGCCGATGGCAATCTTTCGTGTTCTGCCCCTTCTTTATTATTTTACTCTATGAAGGTTTTAATGTCTTGATTTTTTTTTCGTCTCCCACTCGGTGTGTACGAACTACGTGGCCGGGCACGAAGCTCTTTCTGCAGCACCCGAGGCGGGACAGACTTGCACTTCGTCTTCGAGAGGCTCGCGCATACCAGACGCCCCCGTGTTCCAAGCCAGCACATCGTGTTCAAGTCGAACGAAGAACGGTGAGCCATCATTTATATCCAAAACGGGGCTCTGAGCACTGAGTCTCAATCGCTTTGATTACTTAATTTGATCAGCAGGTTTGTTGGCATTAGAAGAATAGGAGGTAAGCGAGGATATTTCAAATGAAATGACTGCAGAGCCTCCAGAGCCAATGGTCTCCCGAAGTGGCACCGCGTCAACCCGTATTCGAAAATTTTCTGGCCGTAATGGCTGTCATCTGGATGATAGTCGTTAAACAGCAGTACGAGGCTGTTTCTAAGACGAGGAAGTAAATTTAATTTTGAAGTACGAGCAATATAGGAACCTTACTTCAGCATCAGGAGGGTGCAAAAAATACAGAGTGCCCACAAACCCGGACGAAGCCTTTAAAATTATAACATACATAGGCTTAGTAGCGTATCGCGCTACTTTTATCACAAAAATTTCCAAATGCTGAAAGCATTGCGTCACTAAAAAAAAAGCTTTTCTGAGTAAGAATAAAAATAACAGCACGATAACTTATTTTCCTTACCTACGGCACCCGTCTGTTATCTACGCACCCTCTTACTGACCGACGGCTGGCGGCATCGGCCTCGGCCAACGTTACTAGAACCCCTCAGTTGGGTAACTGCCATAGAGCCTGCTTTAAAAAAGTGGCTCCGATCCGTACTCGAGAAACCGAGCAAATGGCGATCGCAACGCCGCCATTTCTCCCGCAGCGTCCACTCCGGGAACTCCACGGGTGCACGTCGAGTCGGGCAAGTGCCGGTGGTGCCATCTCGCAGGGTCATCTCGTAGTAGCTATGTAAAACGCTTTTATGTTTCAACTCATCGCTAAAGGGTGGCACTGTTATCGTATTTAGCTCGGTCTCGGTGGACGCCAGTGGCCCAGGTTTCAAGGGTGAGTTTCCCAACTGAGGGTTTTAGTAACGTTGGCCTCGGCGCAAATTTAACACCGGGTCACGCCAAAAGCAGACGATGTTTTTTTAAAGGGGTCCTGAAACGATGTTCCTACTTCTTCCTCCTTAGCTTTAATCCTCGATTCAAATTCGAGTTGCGAAATCACGTCTTCGTGACATTCTTCGGCACAGATGCGATGACTCCTAGCTTCCGCCGTGCTTTTTATGAACACCATAGAACTTGTCATTCCCAACTGACGAAAAGTTCCGTCAGGGCACTCATTGGACACGAACGTGAATCCGAATAATCATCGACGGATTTATTGTTGACGAGCGAAAACAACCGAGTGACGCAGTTCTCGTGTCCAACGCGTGAGCTGGGCTCGGCTGACGTCAAGTTGGCACCGCTGACGCGCTTTGGGAACCGCGGATGTATCATAGATAAAAGGCGGAGAGCTTTCGGAGGAAAGAAGGTAGAAAATAGTCCGCTATACTTTCAAATGTTCGTACCGAAAAGCTGGCTTTTGACTTTCTACCCTCTTTCTTTTGGCGAATTAAACGATATGCGATTAGTAGAGTCCCTTATTCAAAATCATTTATCCCAGCCCGAAATTCGTTTCATGGCCCCTTTAATGAAAAGAAATGGTACCCACTCACTAAATTGCGTTAAATGAATACACAAATATAACCCAAGGTTCGTCGGTTAATTTCAACTACACATCTGCTTTCGGCGCGCCCGGGCAATAAGCTTGCTCTGGTGCCGCTGCTGCCATCTGTTGGTTGTTGCGCCAGTATTCGCCGTCTCTCCGTGCGTGCTTTTCTGCCAGCTAGTCATATCAAGTGCAGAGAGCACGCCATGACGTTGCGCTTTTTGCGCAGTTTGATTGGCCTTTCGGCTCAAAACAGCGGCCATGTTTGGACGTAAGGTGAAACGAAGTATACAGCTCCCGCGACCTCACCGCACGCACCGCCCTCTACTCCTCCCAAATATTTATCTCCCAAACACAAAGCTACACTGACGTCCCCTCCGCCTCCCAAGCAATTGCTGATGCCATCAAGCTCCTCTCCACATTCTCCCCCTCCCCGCTCAAACACATCGTCGTAACCGACTCACAGCAGAGCATCCGAAACCTTCACACACTCGCTATCCACCAATTTTCCCTATCCACCATAACTACCACCCTCGAATCGTAGCCACAAATGTCCCTCCGCATCATCTGGGCATCTGGCCATGGAACTATCGTAGGTAACGTTCGAACAAACGCGCTCGCCCGAGCAAATTTAACTCCGGAGCCTGCAATCTCCTGGCAAAACCAGTACTTGCCTGAGGAAAAAAAAACACGTGCCCTTCGTTGCTCCCGAAAACACAACATGCATCGCCTCCTCCTCTCCAAGTCGCCACCTCCTGCCCCGTCCCACTCCCTCTCTCGAGCGAAGCCTGCCACTCTACGACAGGCCCAAACCGACACTCTCCCAACCCCACACATTATGCACCGTATACTCCACTTCCCAGGACACCCATCCTGCTCTACCTGTGGAGGTTACCCAAACAATGAACATGGCTTCTGGAGCTGTCCACGCTCCCAAACGCCACTGCCTACAGCCCCTCCCCCAACCCCCACCTGGAAGGAATTGCTCACTCACCCCTCATGCAGATTACACCTAACCCCCTGCATGCAGATTATTATTAATCATGCAGATTACCTTATCGCCAATCAACATCTTCAAATTGATATTATTTGTACAATGGATTGGTTTACTTCGAACCTGATTAAGGTGAATCCGTCAAAGACAAAACTGGTTTGTTTTAAAAATTCACTTAAACGGGTTGAACTCCCACTTCCTGTAGCACTACATACTTCCAGCTGCAGACCTTGTGATTGCGAAGTTATTGAATGTGTCAAATCTGTAAAATACGTCGGAATATACTTCGATAGTGATTTATATTGGTGTACACACCAAGATAAAAAGTTAATAAGTGTTTCGTGCTTACTATAAAATCTTAAAATGCTTCTGCCTTTCTCTGTTAGGAAAATGATAGCACAGGCTTTGGGATATAGTTATTTACGGTACGGCATGACACTTTTTAAGATGTTCGTTGTTCTGGCGCGTAAGAGTTAATTAGTTATTGAAAAGTATTTTGAAAAGTGTCGCTTTTGACATGCCAGACGTTTCAAGTGCAGAGATATTTAAGGAACTTCACGTGTCGTGTTTTGAGGGGATTTTTAGGGAAACCGTCGTACTGCGTCATTTCTGGAGCTCCAATTTCAAAGCCCCTTATATTCAACAGCGGCCAATGAGGCCATCTCTTCGTTTTGAGGTACCGCGTATTCGAACTAGCTATGGTGAGCGTGTGAAAGTGTATTATGTGCCGCATGTATTTAACCGTCTACCAGAATCAATGCTCCTTATAACGTCTAGAAAAAAAAACTTAGGAATGCGTTACGGAACTTAGAGGCATAAAGTCAAATTTTGAAGTGCAATGTTTTTTTTGTTTTTTGTTTCCTTTTTTAACATTGCGGTTGCAGTGTGTCCAAGGTGTTTGTTTGGTGTGTGTATCTTTTCGGTTTGGGTTAAGACGCACTGAGGTTTCAGAGAACGAGTGTGCTATAGATTGTAAATTGCTTTTCAATTAATCTTCTTTATTATCTAATCTATATGATTTCGTCACCGGCCAAGCCAGGTGCACAAGCCCTTGAGGGTCATTCCGGCTCGCTATTGTATTTTGAAAAATGATTGTTCTATCAATAAAGCTATGTTCTATGTTCTACTTTGAGCTCTCCCAGCGTCACCTCCTGGAGCATATATCTAGGTTGTCTAAAGACCTCGCCCCAGACACCCCTAAAAAAGCCCTTCACCCCTTAAAGCCGGAATTCGCACAATAAAGACGTTTTTCTCACTCTCTCCTTCGCAAAACTTGATGACGCAGCTGGGCAATCGCAGTACCGCCCAGTGACAATATTTGAATGCGGCTCATAGATTGGACCCGAGGATAGCCAGGGCACTCGATTTGGGCTCGTGATAATCAAAAGCACAAGGGGCGTTCGGGTAGTGGCCCGTGTCCGATCGCTGCAATGACGACAATAGGCGAACCGTAACAATGTCTGGAACTCCGCGCGTGTCCTGTGCCTTGCAAACGTCAGCGCGTGGCTATGATCAACATTGGCGGCATATAATAGGCTCCAGATCACGTGGCCGCTTGTTCTGGCTGCGAGTTAAGGGGTGAACGCTGCTCGTATTTCTTTGTTTTCTGCGACTTCGATTGCGTGTGGTGAAAAACGAACGGGTGTTTCATAGGTAATTAAAGTTAAGAATCCGTTCTAACCGGTATTAGCGAAAAGTACAAAAATCGTTGCATCGCCCCTTTAAGTTGAGACTAGAAGCTCCGCCTTCAGCGCGAGCTCGCTGGCTTCCTCAGAGCTTTGGTTGCGCGTAAAGCTCGCGGTGAAAGCGGAGCTTTTACACTCTTAGAAAAGAGGGTACCTATAGTCCTCCCTAAAGACAGGAACGGTCTTGTAACCTATGTTCCTTTAGAAAGGGAGAAACTTTCGTCCCGAAAGCAGGGGAGCAAAGTTCCTCCGTAGCCTGCATCTCATTATGGCGGTCCCGAATCGAGCAAATCTAGCTCAATAAGGCTTATCGAGGACGCTACGTGTCTTGTACGTGGGACGAGAGGAGCAACAGATAAGAGCTTAACACAAGCTTTCCGCGAATTGTGCTTATTTCCGAAGCCAGCATCCTCCCGCAGGTAAAAAATCTTGTGCTTCAAAAGCAGCTACTCAGTCTTCTCGTCATCAGCACTGCAATGTTAAACGGAGACAAGCGATAGCTAGTTACTTCGCTCACTTTACGTCTTAACTTTGATATACCTCGAGTCACAATTCCTTCGTCAACCGCACATCAAGGAGGAATGCGAAACCAATTTGCGAAACCAAACGCCGCTGTCAAAAGAACAGACCCGAAGCCGCTGTTGCATGGTAACCAGAAATGTTCGCGTAGCGTGAAAAAGGTTAAACTGCTTGCCACCAGATCGCAGGGTCAAGCAGAGTAATGGCAGGTAGCTACGCTAGGTGGCGCTCGGTACCGCCCAATTCATGTTCTACAAAAATGATTTTTATTTGCTCACACCATCATTGCGTTTCGGGGTCTTCGGGAGCCTTTGTAATACACACACGTAGACACATGTAGACGGATTACGCACACTACACGCATCAGATGAACATATACATTGAACGTATACACGGCACATACAAACATCAATACAACAGCACACTAACCCGATCACTACTTCCGAGCTCTGCGTTTCCGTCTTTTATAGTGGTCGTTTGGAACGTACGGAATTTCTTGGTGACCGCGTAAGCAATAAAAAATATTCCCATGGGACGTTGACTTTTTAGAGCGCAGCTCTTGGGCTCCCGCTTCCGGCTTGATCAAGCGGCACCGGCGTCGGCGTAACCCTGAGGTCACGTGACCCCGGTGACGTCACTTGACCCCCGTGAGGTCACGTGGCCCCCAGGAGGTCACGAGGGTCATGTGACCTCACGGTTACGCTGACGGCGACGGCGACGCCGACGCCACTCGGTGGGAGGAGTAGCAGGCAGGATGAGGAGGTGAGGAGAAGGAAGGAGGGTATACCCTCCCCTCAGTACCCTCTCCTCAAGAGCTGCACTCTAATTCGGTGTTACAGGGAGTTGTAAACAGCTTTAATTTCGGTGTTACAGGGAGTTGTAAACAGCTTTAATTTTTCTAGCAATGTCATACCTCTGAGAGGATTTTGAACGGCTCAAGGGATGAATCTCTTAGTAAAAAGTAAACGCTCATTCCGTAATTTTTTGAAAGCAAATAAATCAACAAACGTGAAAACAGCGCAAAAGTTTGACAAAGGACGAGTGAAAGAAGTGCACGGACAAAGCGCTGACTATCAACTAAAGTTTAATTTTCAAGCAAACCAGAAAATAAACACAGGCAGCATAGGAAAGAACCAATCAAGACACAAAAATACAACCCACCCCACAATATTTCTACTTCTCAATGGCGTTAAAAATTGAGGAGGCATCCTCGCATGGTGCAGCAAC
Source organism: Ixodes ricinus (assembly GCA_037355805.1). Classification (NCBI taxonomy): domain Eukaryota; kingdom Metazoa; phylum Arthropoda; class Arachnida; order Ixodida; family Ixodidae; genus Ixodes; species Ixodes ricinus. The sequence goes on along the minus strand of JAZHYW010005247.1, from coordinate 22,845 downwards.
CTCCGCCTCGCCGCCATACGCTTCGCTGTCGCTGCTTCCCTCGCCGGGCTGGTCTGCGTCGCGTTTCGCAGCGGCGCCCGGCACACGGACGTAGGGATGCGCCATTTCCTCCATGTCCGCATTGTGTAGCTGCTCTCCACATGCTTAGGCAGCCTGGTTCCGCGGGCCATGGCGGCATTCAATCTGGGGCACTCTCCGGTGCAGTGGCCGAACCCCCGACAAACGCTGCACCACGCGGCTGTACAGTGACTTTGCATGTGGCCGACCTGCCGGCAACGCAGACACACGGGCGGGACCCATCGGTACCGAGAAAAGCAAATGCGTTCTGTCTAGGCTTCCCTGGTGCGGCAGTGGATCCAGTCCGATCCTGTCACCCAGGATTAAAGGTGTCATGGCGCGATATCGGGTTCCAATATTCATGACTTTACAAAGGCGTTCTGGCCCTACTCTGGCCGAAGTATACTCACACAGACTGACACTGATTCAGAAGCTTCTTGGTCGCGATGAAATTGCGAGTATAAAAGCACTCTTTCTTTCAGCCTTGCCTTCGGAAAGCTTGACGTAATTGTGGGATAGAAACCACCCCTGACGACAGTCCAGCATGGCTCAATAATTGGACAGATGAACTGCGTGAGCACTCGACCTCAGTTCGTGATAGTTAATGCCTCGGTGGACACTCAGGTGGTGGCTCGTATCCAACCACTGCGGTGATGAGAATAGCTGAAATCTGACAATGTCTGGCACTCAAAACGCGTTTTCTACTTTGCCATTTAGAGCGCGTGGCTATGATTAACGTTGGCGGCCTAGAATAGGCACCAGGCCATGTGTGCGCTTCTTGTGGCTCGGAGTTGAGGGAATTAGTGATGCTCATATTTCTCAAATTAATTTACCGACTGCCATTGCTTAGAAATTAAAACAAAGGCAAATATATTCGGTTATTAATGTTCAGCAGTGATTTTGAGTAGTATTTGCTTCCTTTGAGGTGACTCTCCACGTTGTGGTCTGTAAGTTACCGAAGCCCTCGCGCCTCCCCATCTCCCGGTCCATGTGCTTGACGCTGCAAAATAGCGAGAGAAGCAGCTTAAAGCATTCATCCGCCATAGGGATGTGCACTCAGTTCACATTCACGGTGATTTCTCTTGCGCTTGGGTCGATCACCATGCAGCGCTTCACCTTGACGGTTGGCTCAAACGTGGCAGCTAATCCGTCCCTTGTACCAGCGTCTTGGAGGGTCACCATCCAAACGTGGTTGAACCGCAGTGGGACAAGGCCGGCCACGTTGTCCATGTTCAACGCGCCTCTCAGCGCGTCTCCAAAGTTCTCTATAGCCTCACGGTAAGGTCATGCCGAAGGGTCGCGGTGGAGAATCACCTTGTTGAGAGCATTGGGACATATTGGCAGTTGCGGCAGGATGATCTTGTAGCCATTAGGTTCAGTATGGACGGCCGAATCCCGGCTGAAAACGGCCATATTTACTGCTCCGAGTGAGCCCATTTCCGCACGTCCTCCTCGGACGGAAGCCGCGCTCTTAAAAGAGCTACAACAATGCGTTATAAATTGTAATGGGGCGAGGTCTTTTTTTTCTGCATTTCTTTAGTATAACCTTTTACAACAGTAACATTATTTCATAGGCTGTCACGTCGGCCTTGCAGTAAGAACACAAGTTCTGTTGTCGCTGAAAGTGCTCAGGGTCAATGCTGAGTCGTTTGGCGTTGTCCCATGATTTAGAGGGGCGGGTGGTATTGCCGCTCCAACTCGTTGTCTTGGCATTATTACTGTTTGAAACCTTCGGAAACCTCACTTGGGCGGTATGCATTCCTCGGATAGATCTCCCAATTAATTTGGTTTTCTGCGTATTTCCTACCTTGCCATGGCCTTGCCTCTTTTGATGGTACCACCGAGTCGTAGCTTACGCCTCCCTGTCCAGGAGTGCCGTCGATGCCATTTATCCACCGAGGAAGGGAACGCGATAGCTCCGTGGTGGCGGCTCAGCCGGCTGGCACGTTTCTGGTGTTGCCTGTGTGGCCCCAGTCAATTCTATGGAGGTATTTACGTTCTTGCTCCTGGCAAGTCTGGCGGCTAGTCGGAAAATCTTCCCGATAGTGCGGTTAGTTTCGTACTGTGTTCATCACGCTCTGATCACCTTCGGCGAGTCCGTGAATATTTGCAAAGTTGAGTCGTTCTGTGCGCTTCAATCCGCGTCTATCATGGCCTGCAGCAGTGCCACAGCTTCCGCCTCCTGCGTAGTTGACATCTCCTCGCCGTCAAGAAGTTTGGCTTCCGTGATTCCCCGTTTTCGGAAAGGGCCAGGCCCTCGCCGCTCGAATTTCGCCGTCATATTTCCGCATGCCACGTCCGTGTGGTAAATCCTCGTTCCCCTACCGGGGTATCCGTTTCTTTGACGTATCTGTTCGCATACTTCGTTCTTTCCTTGGCGTTGCGGGCTGCGTTCATCTTTCGCGGAATGGCGCCAATTGGTGTCACCGTGATCCGCTCCCACGGTTGATTCTGAGGTAGAATCTGCGCTGTTCCTTCCATCTTCCATGTGAGGAGTTCTGCAATCACCATGCCCGGGGTGTGTGCATCAGTTTGAGTCGAACGTTATATCTTGCTGTCTCGCAATGTCATTAACAAAGGGCATCGGCATATCCTTGTGCAGCTTCCAAATTTTTGTGCAGTTGGGAAATCCCGATATACATCTTCTCGCCTTGTTCAATAGTGTTTCCAGCTGGCTTTTCTGGTTTAAGAGCGTAAAGTGTAACAGCGCACGTCGTACGCCATCCTGGGCGACCTGTACCATGGTTTTGGCCACCTTTTCCACGAGGGCGCCGGCACGCGTGGCTATCCTCCTCGCCATGGGCAGTCCTAGTTTCCAGGCATAGCGCATTCTTCCTACCCACCTGGTGGGGTCGAGGCTGGGGTTTAGGATTACGCTGAGGACAGCGTGCTCTTCCGCCTGCTCGACGTGCGTGCATTTGATCGTGAGTCTTACACGGGCTTGCTTCCAGCTCGGGCTGAACACAATGTATGTCGTCTTTTCGGGTGACGGTTTCAGGCCCGCACACGCGAATAACGCGTTAAATGAGTTCAGCCCCTGTTGTGTCGTGTTGGTCTGCTCCGCTTCGCTTGTTGCGGCCATCGTCTAAATAGTACTATTATCCGCGTACACAGTGAATGTCAGGTTTAATATTTGAGCTAGGTCCCACAGCAGTGGGATCATGGAGATGTTGAAAAGTGTCAGAAACTGGACTGCGCCCTGCGGGACCCCCACCACGTTGTGCCGTTCGCTGCTCTTGTTCTCGCCAGACTTTACGTTGTACATTCTTCCGTGCAGAAATGACTCAATCAAGTTTAGCGGACTTCCTCGGATTCCCACACTACCGATAAATCCAGTATAACTTTTCACTATCTAGATTGTAGAACTGGAAATGAATCTAGAATTGATTATTTAACCCTAAAACTCAAATTTCAGTCAAAGAAATATTTTTTGAATATCTTAAACCGATATAGAATCTTGATAGATTTCCAGTTCCGTAATGCAGAGAGCGAAAAATTACATTGGGGTTTTCGGTAGGGCAGTTCTCTTTGTGGTGCCCGCAACTGTTGCGTGTGAGAGCGTGTCGAAGTCCTCCGACACGTTGATCGCATCTAGCATTATTCGACATTTTAGCAAGTTACTGGCTTCGAACTCTTCAAGATGCGCACCAAGGAGTCTTTCCTTGGTAACTGCCAAGCTGTCTTGCGTGCCGAGGTGCTTTCTGAAGCCCGTTTGTGCCGAGTGAAAGGCTTCCTTCTCGTCGAGAATCCAATCTGTTCTTGCCAAGCCCCTTAATTCCACTAGTTTGCAGAGCACAGATGTAAGCGAAATGGGCCTTCTGTTCCGCGGTCTCTCCGACTTTTTCCCGGGCTTGAGGATCTGGCAGACCCAGGGTAATTTCCCGTCATTCCGGATCCGCCCCTCGCCCCAGATAAGTCTGATCTGCTCGAAGAGCTTGCTCTTATGCGCGTGGTACAGTTTCTTAAGCATCCCGCTGTTTACACCGTCGGGGCCCGCCGCGCTCCTCTTGTTTCTTTTTTGATATCCGCTTCGAGTTCCCAAGCGGCTCATACACGGCTTCGTCTGTTTTGTTGCGGTTGGTGTAAGACATCTTTGGTGTCTCTGAGGATCTCCTTTACGCTGATGCTCGCGCCCAGCGCAATATTCGTCGATCGGTTCCTATCTTTCCGCTTGTCGTGCATGGCGTTATACAAGGTCCACATTCGTTTCAGGGACGCGTATTCGTTAAATATGTGCGCCCACACGGAGCCAATTGTCGCGCTTTCCTTGGCCGCATGCTTTTACGCTTATTTTACGAGCGTGTTGGCTCTATTTATGTCGTTTTTTGCGCATTTTTTGTATCTTTTCATACAGTTGGTACCGCGACATCACAAAGACAGAAATCGGGTGTTCGGCGTCGAACCGTCTTCGTTTACTCACTTCTGCACGATGGCTCGCTTCACTGCCTCCGTCATGGCTTTCGTGACCTCTATTGTGTCCCTCGTTTGGCTGTCGTTCGTCGTGCGTGTCCTGAAAATCGTACCATATGATGGCTCGCGTTTCCAACTAGCGTTTTTGTGGGCCACCCGGTTGCTTGATTTACACCCAGATCGGCTGGTGGTCGCTGCCCAATGTGTCTTGTTCTGTAGTTCATTCAGCTCACGCGATGCGCTTTGCCCAGGAAACGTCGAGGTGGTGCCTTGATCTCTGGGGTTTGGCGTCGTCCGAGTCTTGACTCCCGCTGTGTTGAATAGCGTAAAGCCCACCATTTCCATCTGTCGTTGCAGCGTTCTGCCAATGCAAGTTGTTTTCCCCGTAGCCCCAGTCCTCGTGCCCTGCGTGAAATTCCCCGCCGACTAGCATCTGGTGGCATCCCCTGTAGGTCTTGCTCAGGTGTGCGATCCACCCGTGGTCATCTTCGTTGTGCATGGACATTCTGCAGTATGCCTAAATGAAGACGGTCGGTTTTCCGGCTTCTATCGTCGTCAGCACAGCAACCACTTCTTGCCTCGAGTTGCCTTGGTCTTGGCCTTGGTTTTTTCCGCGCAGCCTGTGCGTTATGCTGGGCTGCAGCTATCTGAGGTTCCCTCCCAGCGGCGTGTCCGTGTCAGGCCTCTTGCGAGAATATGAGGTCGGTATGCCTGCACTTGGTCTTGCGTTTGTCATCGGTCTCTGACGTATCTTCAGTTTCAATAAAAAACGTTCAGACTGGAGGGTGGCGTAGCGCTTTTGGGCTTCGCGGTGCGCCTACTGCGGGTGCTGTTGGGCTGACTGGCCGTAGTGGTTTGGCGGTTTCATCGCGTATATTCCGTGTTGTGCCCGTACTTGCGCAAATATTTCTTTTATTGTCTTTTGAAATTGCTGTTGCATTGCTTGTTGATGCGACCGAGTGGGCTGGTTGTAGCTCTTTCCTGAAGTTCTAAATATCGGTATTTTTGGCGCCGTCATTGTTTGTTGCAGCCGGAGCGGGTTCTGTCTGTGATTTTTTCACCTTAGGTATTTGCTTTGAACTATTGGGAGCGACGACTATGATAACGAAGTCCCATCTCTGTTCATCCTGACTTTTACACTGCTTTCTGTTTGTTTGTCTTTGTCTTCGGTTGCCGTTGACTTTGCCACTTCTTTGGCTTTGGCCTGTTTCCTAAGTCTCCTTTTCACTTGGCTTCTCTCTTTCCCTCTTCGTGTCTCAACTTGAGTTGGTTGATGTATTATTCTATGCGTTTGAGTTTGAGCCTGGCTTTGGCCTGGATTTTGGCTGTTTAGGTCTTACCGCCATTGCGTGGCGAGGGGAATTTTCTGCGCAATTCCATCTTTCGCGGTTGGTTTCTAATACCTGGCTGTACCACGTGCTTTGGCGTTTATATATCTTGTGCTATTTGACGGCGGACGGGCACTCGTTTTCTGTGTAAAGCAAAGTGAAACAGTTTTCGTCGAATGGTTGTTCCTTACATTTCAGGGTCGGTTGTCTTCCTCTTTGTCTCCTTAGACACATGTACCCGGGGCTAAGCCCTCTTCTCTCACGTGGTTTCGGTGCGGCCACACATGCTGCTGCGGCCGTGATGGTGGATCTACATGCAGCAGCACTCTTTTTCATGTGCTTGTCCGCTTGCGCCATTGATGGACAGCTGGCTTTCAACGCCGTGTGCCCGGTGACTCTAGAGTGTGCTCAGAATTTGTATTTTCTCAGTTCGTTGCTGGGGTGCGTCTCGCCACACTGTTTTCACCATTGTCAGCAGGTGCAAAATATTGCCCACTGCCCCAGGTCGTGACACTTGAGTCAGACTATCGCCGTGGGTTTGTAAAAGAATATGTTCACCCCTTGCCAAAGAAGCACACTTTACACTGGATCTCTTCTTGGTGGAATGCCACGAAAAAAGTACCTTTACGTAAGATCGGGCGCGTGTGAATTACGTTGTGAAAGTACGAGTCGGTGTTTTCGACGACTTTGCCGTATTAACGGGCGATACCCAGTGAATCCAGCCTCTGGACGTGGTACCGCGGTAGTGATTCTGTACGCCCACACCTTCACTTGTTTCTTCAGATCAACAGCACGGATCGAGATTGCGGTGACTTTCGGTAGATTGATCTAAGGCGCGACTCTCGTCATACACAATGACCGCAAGTGTGTTGTTGCGCGTGCATGTCGTGATGCTTTACTTGTTGTTTTCAGACTGTGTGGTAATGTGCGATCTTAGCGTCTTGGTGATAATCCTGGTCTTATATCCAAAGTTATCATCATCGCATGTGGCGTCACGCATGCCTTGAACGCTTAGATTGGTCCATTTGTGCTCTTTGGCAAGAACAGGGGCGATTACATCATGCGCAAGCCACATATATACTACATCTCACAAATGCCCGTAGTAAAGCCAAAAATACTGTCGCACGAACATTGCTCAGCAAAATGCTTTGGTTTGTACGAGAACTCTTGCATAAGGGGCACTTTCCAGAGACACTTTCTTGTGCCCATGCCTTTGCTTGCACTGCATGCAGATGTTTGTGAGATGGAGTATAGGGTGTATCCACTGGGCGCCATATTCGGGTGCGCTATTCGCTGGGCATGCTCAGAAAGAGCTCAAGGGCTGCCAAGCGGGCAATCTTGATGGTGATCATGCGCATTGAAAAATCACTGTGGAAGCGTGCCATCAACACGCGCTCAGCTGTCACGGACGCGGCGATGGCCACCATTGAATATCCTCCGCAAAAAATTGAAAGCATGCCGTTCCGGCTGATGCAGCATGCGCGTTATGTGCCTTTTTTAGGCTCGCAAACGCACATGCTTGCTCGCATAAGAGGAGACGTGGTGCGTCTAGATGCCCTGCTTGCCGTATTCACTCTAACTCAAACATCTTTTAACAAATATATAATCCATAAGAACTTAAATTGCGCAGATGGCCATTATATTGAATAACCTTAAGAAAGTTGCAATATAAGAAACCAGGATTTACAGGACGGCTTTCGTCCAGAAAATGCAAAGCTTCACCCACTGATGGTAGGTCTGGTCTACTTGCGACTGTTAATAACAGCGTCGACCAGACTTTCCCGTTGGAGGCATATGGAAACCGCAAGCTTGTCTCCGTTGCTTGCAGGGGTTATGGAGGAGTCAGAACACCAAGATTTTATTAGTTCTAATTGGAGGATAGTTGGTGTACCTCGAAGCAAGCTCGGCTTGAGGTCTACCCAATATTCTTCAATCAGACACAATCGGAGCTCGGCGTTTAGACGTCACCACAACGCCAGTACAAGCAGACGAACTTTAGCTCCGCGTTGGTAATTTTCAAGCAAATCAATGTGATTAAATATCCGCTTTCGGCTTAAGAAACGTAAAATGTGGCGTGTGCCGGGTATCAAATTATTCCTCCATGTTTAATAAGTTTCAGACACCAGACAATGGGCGTGTTACGTCCGTGCTCCGGAGCGCGAGAGTTTGGTGCTTCGTTCAATAAACGAACAGGTGCGTCGCCGGAGAGTGACACTCGAGGGTGCTCCTCGTGCACCACGTATTTCTCGGAGCGCGAGTGACTTCTTCGCGCTCCGTGACGTGATATCCCCAAACAAGATGGCTGCGCCGACCAAAAGCGTTGTCGAGACGAAGGGCGCTGCCGGACCGCTGCTCTTTTCAGTTGAATAGTGAATAATGTCAGTGGACAGCATAATGAATGATATAGATCTTTCTACTCTTGGAGTTGAATGTGCCATTACCCGCCTGACTACCAACTCTAGTCCGGGTCCAGATAGTATTTCTACCAAGTAATTTAAATTAACCCTGTACATATTTTGATAAAACAAGTAAAGGAACTCGGGGAAAAGTAAACACAAAGTGACAAACTTGTAACCAGTCTATACTCGCGAGTCACCAGCTTAGAGGCTGATCTGGATGCCGTGAAAACCAATCGTTCGACGGTTCACACCGAAGACGCTAACGTTGCAATCACTGAGTCTCGATGTGAAACAATTGCAACCGCGGTGTCACGACACAGGGAGCGGAGCACGACTGTCTAACTTGCTATTTTATGGTCTGGACGATAGAGAATCAGAAGATTGGGCTGAGTCAGAGCAGATTGTCCGAAATATGTGCGCCCAAAACCTTGGCATTGCGCTAGACGATCTTGCCGTAGACAGAGCACATCGTCTTGGCTCCTTCGACCCTAACAAACGTAAGCCCATTATTGCAAAGTTCTTTTTTTAAAAAATAAACTGTCCATTATTTCTGCAGGTGTCAAATTAAAGTGCACTAATTTATATGTTGGGGAGGATTTTTCGGTGAACATAGGAACTGCTAGGTGGGAACTGCTTGCCTATGTGAAACCTAAAATCTGTCAATTTTAGCTTAGATATGACAAGCTCTACGTATCAAACAACTGTCCTTTTATGATCAGCTAACCAATACGGCTAAAACCGAATAGCAACCAAAGAATAAAAAAAGTATCTTCCGCCCGTTCTGCCTCGTCATCCCAGCAAACCGAATCGTTCTACGTCCAATCTGCTCTATTCACGAACATTAGAAACGTGCTTCCTAAACGTGACGCTTTGTATTATATAATATATTCAACGCAAGCTTACATAGTCCTTTTAACTGAAACTTGACTACGCCCGAGGTTCTTGACTGTGAGGTTTTCTCCTTGTCTATGAATTATAATGTTCACAGATGTTATAGACCTGCAAACAGGTGGGGGTGTGGCAGCTGTGAACAACCGCCTGACGTCGTCACTTGTGAGTATAGCTCCGGGCTTAGAAACAGTTTGGTTACATATTTCTTCACCCTATATTCTAACAATAATTGGCCGCTGTTACAGACCACCTGACAGTAATAATGCCTTCTTGTCTTTATTACAAGGGTGCCTCAGTAATATATCCTTGCAAGTTCCTGAAGCAACGCTTAAAGTTCGCGGCGATTTTAACTACCCCTCCATCAACTGGAACAATTTAACAGCAAATGACAAATAATCAAAGTGTTCATCAATATGTGTTGGGACTTAAACCTTACACAACTCAATAGACAGCCAACTAGAATCCGTAGTCACAGTAGCAACAAACTTGATTTTTGCTTATCTACGGACCCCAGTGTCATGAACAACCTTTCACTTCTACCTGGGTTGAGTGACCACCTCATTGCACACTTTAATGTTTTGTTTCCCAGTCATCACAAATGTCTTCTTTATAAGCAAATAAGTGATTATAACAAAGCCGACTACGATTAAATTAACACTGAACTAGAAGTCTTTTATGAGTCTTTCAGGGAGACATTCCACAGTTACTAGAATGAAGAAAACTGGACTGGACTTAAAGGTAGATTATCATTTCTCACGAACAAATACGTGCCTTTGGTCAACATGAAGACAAATTGTCTGAAACCTTTTGTATACAAAAGCAGTCATGCAACTGGGCAGAAAAAATAGTTAAGCGTGAAAAACAGTCGCTTTCAAGCATAGAGGTATAAAATAAATACGAAAAATGTGAAAAATTGCAAAAAATATGCACTTTCACAAGCCAAATCAACGGTTTATGCAATCGACCTATCAAAAGTATTGTCTGACCAACCCAACCTGTTCTGGAAAGTAATCAATCCTAAACTGAACACCCCTCTTGGTCTAACTGATGACGAAGGTCATGTTATGCCTGACGACCAGTGTGCTGATTGCCTAAGCAACTATGTTTGTTCCATCTTCACCAACGAAAATCTTCAAGTCATTCCAGAGCTTCCTGCCTTCACTCATCCGTCTATGAAAACCATTATCATAGACTATTCTGGGGTTATCAAAGCCAGTGAAAATCTGAAACTTTCCTCGAGTTCTGGCGATGACCTCATCAACTCAAAAATAATAAAAATCGAAACATGCGTCATATCTCTTTTTAACCGATATTTTTGTGTGAATCTTTTTCGACAGGTAACGTCCCTTATGACTGACAATTAAGCCGTGTCATCCTCGTACATAATTCCGGGGACCGAAATTCATTTAAATTACCGTCCTTAAATCACTGACCAGCATTCCTTCAAGATTACTGGAACATATTATATTTTATAATGCTATTAGGTATATTGAATCTAATAACCTTTTAAACGAAAAGCCTCAAAGATGCAGAAAAGAATTTTCATGTGAAACCCAACTTCTCGAATTCGTAGGTAAGTTTCATTTTAAGTTGAAAGATAAACATCAAACCGACGCCATCTTTCTTGATTTTTTGCAGACTTTCGACAAAGTAACGCATAACTGTCTTGTATTGAAACTTCACCAGTTAAAAACTGACCACTTCTTAATTGCTTGCATTTCTGAATTTCTTTCTGATCGCTGTCAGTATACCGTTGTTATTGACTCAGTGTCATCTAAATCGAGCGTAAAGTCCGGCATTCTCCAGGGAAGCGTGCTCGCACCATATCTTTTTTTAATCTACAGGAATGATCTTCCTCTTTGTGTATCTTCCACAATCCGCCTTTTCGCAGATGACTGCATAATCTACCGCACTATCTCGTGCTCCGACGACCACTTATTCCTTCGAACTGACTTGTCATCCATTTCAGGTTGGTGTGATAATTGGCAGATGTCACTGAAGCTAGATAAATGCAATGTACTCACCTTCTTACGGCCTACGTCACCGCCTTCTTATAACTACAGCACTAACGATATTACACTCGGTTCATCCTCATCTTATAAATATCTTGGTCCTCATATAACCAGCGATTAACAATAATCACCCATGTCAATCACGATGTTGCTAAGGCAAGCAACACACTTAGTTTTCTGCGACGGAAATTAGGACTTGCCCCCCTTCTCCCCGTAAAGCGAATTGCATACATATCATCAGTAGATACAAAACTAGAATATGTTGCATCCATTTATCCTCCGTAGCAAAATTACCTTAAAAGCGACCTAGAAAGTGTACAAAAAAGAGCGTTACAATTTATTTATTCCCATCATCTTTTTACACAAGCGTGTCTGAATTGATTAAGCGAGCGAGCCTTTCTGAACTCACTTTAAGGCGAAAAGTATTTCGTTACAACCATAACCCCAAAATTAGAAATCAACTATTTCCTCCTCAAGCTTAACATTTCAGGTTAGATAACAGATGTAAAATGCAGCCCATATATGCATCTACCACTTCTTACGCTAACTCTTTCATTCCTTTCACCATAATTAAATGGAACGCTTTAGCCGACAAAATAGTCACAGCTATCAGGATAGATGTTTTTATAAAAACATCCTATGCGAAATTTTTGAATCCACGACGGACTAGTATTTTTGAATGAAAGTGTGTTTATACCTTTCTGACATTTTTTGTTTATTTTCTATATTGCGTTCATGCTTTTATTGTTTAGTTCACGTGTATTTATGATTTTTTATTGTCCCACGATTATAAGCTGCCCATCCCGTGTGTAATGCCCTCTTCCAGGGCCTCCAAGATACTAACAAATAAATAAATACATCTTCTGATCTTCTTGGAAGGCTGTTCCAACAATCGCTTTCAACTGGTGAATTACCAGATTATTGGAAAAATGCACATGTCATGCCTATTTTCAAAGCAGATGATAAAACGTATTGAATAATTACAGATCCATTCCACTCACTTCTGTTGCATGTATGCTTCTAGAACACATTACATCATGTCAGATCAAGACATACTTATTATCCCATCATCATCTTTTCACTAACCAGCACGGTTTTCAGCGTGGTCGTTCGTTCGAGACGCAGTGGATTGAGCTAGTCACTGATCTCCATATTTCCGTTCACTTGTGGAAGCTGGTTGATGCTTATTTATAGACATCGCCAATGCATTTCGACGCATTACTTATCAATAGCTAATACATAAACTGAATAAATAAATTTTTTTCACATTCGTCGTCAAATGCATAACAAACATTTTAGCTAACAGGTGCCGGTATGTTGTAATTGGTCAAGGTCTTTCCTCCCTCCTTCCTGTGACGTCCGGTGTCCCGCAGGTATCGGCACTGTATCCTGTGCTCTTCTTGATATATGCAATGATCTCCATTCTAACATCTATCCTGTACTCATCTGTTTTCAGATAATTACGACATTTACCAGCCACTTACGCGTCCTCTGTATTATAAGATTTTACAGGATGACTTATATATAATCTGCGACTGGTGCGCCACGTGGTTTATTAACCTAAATAGAAACAAAAGGAATGCTTTAACTTTCACCCCGAATTTTCATTGCACTCCACACACATACTTAATCAAAAATGATCATATCTAAAATGTTTCCACATTTAAATATCTTGGCGTTCACCTGTCATCTGATCTTACCTGGAACACTCACATTCAAAATATTGCTAATAAGGCGTCAGAAACTCTTCGCTTCATCAAACGAACTCTTCCAAGCCAACGCAGAAACAAAACTCGTTCCTACACTGCTCTTGTTAGATCCCAACTGGAGTATGCATTCTCCGTTTGGCATCCTCACCAATCATATATGGGAGAGAATATAGAATCAATAAAAAATAAAGCCGCTCGTTGCATAGTTTGTGACTGCTGCCGCCTCACTTGTGTTACCGGTATAAAACATCGACTTATCACCCCTTTATAGCAGAAGGCATCTTGCTCTTTTATAATGTATTCAGAAACTATGCCATAGCTCTTCAACTTTTAAACATTCTTTCTTATGGCCAGCTCAGTATGTATCTCCCCGTTTAGATTACCTTTTTTCAAGATTAACCCCATATATTTACTAAATAACGTGTTCGAAAATCCCCCTCTTCGCTTGCCATTTAGGGTTAAATAGCCTTGCAGAAGAAATCACTTCAATCATTGATCACGTGTCCTTTGATGCCGCCGTAAACATGATGCTGCTTGAGTATGCTAAGTTTAATTGACATTTTTGTCTTTTGTTTTGTGCACGTATTCTTACAGTATCTTTTTTTTCCTCTATCTCTCTCTCTCTCTCTCTTTATAAATATATAATTCAATTACTGCTGAAAGTGGCGGTTTGCGTCGAAATACTTTTGAATGCGTGCAGTGTATCTTTTTTGTGTTGCTGCTTTGCTTTTGTTTTTCAAATTACTGGGCTATTGTTCCCCTCTATGCATTTCCCGAGAAAGCCTTTAAGATAGATAACTAAATAAAAAAAATCGAACATGTAAAAACTATTTAATTTGAAAGCCAAGACAGCAATTAGCGTTCCGGGAAAGGTTTGTTTGTGCATGTAGCCTGAAAACAAACTCATAAACTCATCTATCGAACTGCAGCTTGCCAATTGCATGGTGACAGAAAAGTTGTTGGCGAAACATTCGGACCGCTACCCTTTTTAGAATGCTCAAGCCCAGCAAACAAAGATACTTGGATTGGAAAACCAAAGCAGTTGGCGTTGCGTAAAAGTTTTGCACATGCATCTCGCCTGAGATCAAACTGGTCTGCTATCTACTCAACGCTCGTGTGCCGGTATCGGCGTGGCACATCAACCGGTTCCATCTCGCGCTAAAAGATGAAACTATGAAACATCTGAGAAATTGGTCACATTGCTGCGTACACGAGCGAGTTCCAGAATGTTGTCTTGCATTTAAATCTTAGCAACTTGTAGGGTCTAAAAATAGATCGGTCAAGTTAACTTTCCGCACACGAGCTCGGAGAAAGTCTTCAAACCTCTCAGCAAGATTAAGACGTTCGCAAGAACGTTTCAACGCCGCCTTTTTCGTTTCTCTATATTCTGCCGCTCCACAGGTGCGTTAATTTACCTTCGAAATAATTTCGGCTTTCAAGTGGCTCATGCGGCTCGTCGATAGTTTCGGTGCGTCAGGCTCCTACCGCTATGCTCGGTTTAGTTGAAGCGGTCGGAGCATGCAACTCGGAGCGACGGAATAGGAGTAATGGAGCGTGGACTGAACGCGCTCCTAATAACGCCGACGAAAGAAATCACGAAGGAAGAAGCCTTAACACCAGAAGTGACGACGCCCTTCGTGTCTTAAGAGGGCATAGTACCTTCAAACGCCATAGAGAACACATGAAGATTTCTTACGTTTTCGAAAAATTCCTACATGAGAACCGCTCTTTCTATTTGCTTGCAACGTTTACGATAAAGAAATTAATACTTAAATGGTGCATAGGTGCAGATCATATCTATCAGTATTTAGTACATATATACATTTTTTAACTCGTGTTATCGACTGAAAACGGTTGTTTGGACACTTTTGGTTTCAACGACGTTTTACATAATCTACTAACTTTAAACATGAGCCTGAACCCGACAGATTATAAACATGAGCCCGAAAACGTTTGCAGGTTTCAATCTAGAAACTGTCTAAGCATAAAACATGCGCTCTCCCACCGTGCTGGTAGAGTACATACGTTTTCTTTTATCCTCTTGAAAGCTTTCCAAGTGCAGAGACGTCCTTTTGTTATATATTTTGAACGGCGCCATAGTGCCTTTGCACTTCACTTGTCTGTTTTCATTGAACCTAAAAGCTCAATAAGCGCACATTTTGTTATAAAAAATTTAGAAGTTACAGCACACGGCGCCAAAAACTGTTTCGTTCAAGCCCGAGCCCGGCCCGGGCCTGAGAAAATGCGTGCTACCCAGTCCAAGCGCGGCCCGTGGGCCGGGCAGGGCTAAGGCCTTTGGGCTGGTACGGGCCCGTGCAGTGCTGTAGTCGAAAGCAAGCTCCCTATGGCAAGCGAAAGCTTCTGAAGTCCCACGATGAGAACACTCGTAAACGACCACCTGTGGAAGCTTCGCACGTTAAGGTTTCTGGTGAAATCGAGCCATCGTGTTCCATTAACTTTTGTTGAAGTTAAGGTTTAGTGAACCCCTGAAAAATATAAATGTAGTCTGTAAGATCTAATCACAAATGCAGTTTGACTTCGTTTAATTCACGTGAATATACAAATGCAGCAATAAATAAGTTATTTCTGCATACATGTTTAAAAAAGTGTTTGTTATTCGACATAGGCCGTTGGGAGAAAGATGTGTTCAGATTTTTCTTCATGAGCGCAAATACACCTGACGCAATAAATAGTGACAATTTCGGCGTCCAAGTGGTGAGAAGGTGATTTCTTGCTCGAAAATATATTGCCATTTCACAAACCAAGTCTTGTGAGATATGCTTTTCCAATGTCTGGCCACCATTTCGGAAACCTTTCAGTCCAAACGAGGGTGTCAAATTTGTGGAGATATCATGACTCTACAAACGCACGTGTGCATAAAGGCACTCCAATTTAATCTATGTTCTACCATCTCTACGGACGTAAGTCGTTTATAGCGGAGATATTTTGTTTGTTTTCTTATATTCGTTTCTATTTTTGGTTCACGCCGTGCTAAAACGTGCAGTGGGAAGTGAAGAAAAATACTTTTTTTAATGTTCACCAAAAAGAGGCTATGCAGCATCGATCGCACGGTTTCTTTTCGCACATTATGTGATGTCCTCTAATGTGAAAGTACCGACGTAAAAGCGCTGTGGAGGTGATACGAGACAAACATGGCGATTTTGAAGTGAACCACGTTTTCTTGTGTAACGAAAAAAAATATCTCACGATTTTTTTTGGTAAACATTTTACTTCTAAGTAGAACTTCAACCAAGTGAAGGTTACGCGCTTCCATGCTTATTGCAACGAAGTTGGGAGAACGATGTATTGCGTCTTGTGAATACACATGTATTCACAAGACGCATGTATTCACATTAGCATGTCCATACGCATGTATTCACAGTAGCATGTCAATGTTAGAAGCATTGTGTGTAATCACTGCGCAGTACCTGTCAAAAGAAGATAATATTTGAGCACAGTCTGAACCGTTTTCGTCTACGTGTGCTACAAATACACCAACTTTGTTCGTACGAGTGACGAGGAAATGGCGTGCCCTTAATGATGCGATTGTGATTATGAAATAAAGAGCTTAATCAACCAATAATTGCGACCTGACCGGTCGCCTGGGACCCCGACAACTAATGTCCTCTCTGGAAAGTCCATTCTAATATTTACACGTTTTGAGCAGCTCATCGAGCGAATAAGATTGTGCCAACGATGAGCTGAACCAACACGAGTTCCCGAATCCAGCTTAACGCTTTTTAATTTTAGCACAGTAGATAGTCTTGCTAACAGTGTATACTTGTGTGCAAATATTCGTTTGTTTGTTTATTTGGAGTTTCTGACAATACAGAGATTGCCATGGAGCTGGGGCAAAAAGGCGACAATAAAGTCGCCTGACTAGGCCCCTAGTACCAGGCTACACTCACAGCACAGGCAGCAGGCAAACATTCAGCAAAACAACAAAAAGAGAGAAAAAAAAAGATATATATATGTACTACCTATGAGGTCATAGGATTACGAAAAGAAAATAACCAGCAACATAATTGTAAATACATCGACATGTATGAATTGGAACCTATACACACACACAAAGAAAAGAAGAAAAAAACTACAACGGATGAAGGAAATACATTTTTTCCTGTTTTTTTATACACTCACGTCAGAGGCAGCAATCAACGCACACTACCTATAAAATCATAGAATTACCTAGAGAAGAAAAAACATTTTCTGACAGCAACATAATTACGAATACATTGATATGTATGATGAGAAATGACAAAACAGCAAACTACAACAGATGAAGAAAATACATTTTTGCTTGTTTTCTGAAGGACAGCAGTGAGGAGCTATTGTCGATCATATCAACTAAGGCAGGGTGAAGGTTCAGGAGGTTAGGAATTTGCCAGGTTAATAATTGTGTACCGTAATTGGTTCTGGTTCTAATTGTTTTAAAATTTCTGTGTCTAAAATTGTAATGTGCGTCAGTGTCTGTATATGTAGACAAAAATAGTTCACGGTCAGCTTTTAGCTTTGAAAAAATAACTTCAGAGAGTCGTTGATTATATAAAGCCTCAATATTCAGTATATGATTCATCTCAAAATATGAGGATGTGTGATCATATGCAGACAAGTTTTGAATAAACCGTATGCCTTTTTTCTGCATTAAATACAAACGATCTATAATTGATTTGGATGTAACCCCATAGACGAGTAAACAATAATGTAGCCTAGAATGAACAGTAGAAAAGTAAAGCTGACGCTTTAGCCATGTGGGCAATAATGTTCTAAACCTATTTAACATACCGACTGACTGCGCAATATTACGTTTCACGAGACTTACATGAGACGTCCAACGAAGATTTTCATGGAACTGTACACCTAAGAACTTGTATTCGGGAACCCGTTCTAAAGATCGTGACTGGAATATCAATTCACTGGTGAAATTTACTGGTTTGTTAATTGAAGAAAAAACAATATACTTTGTTTTATTAACATTTAGAAGAAGTTGATTGGCATCTAGCCACTTTGACAAATTTTCAAGCCACAGGTTTATAACAGGAAAAAGAGATGATAGGTCTTTAGACGAGAAAAAAACATTCGTATCGTCAGCATAGAGAACAATGTCTGGAGTATGAGGAATGAAAACAATGTCATTAATATAAAGAAGAAACATTATAGGTCCTAATATGGATCCTTGAGGAACACCATATCTTATATTATCAGTGTCTGATGCTACATCATTGATTACCACAAACTGGGTACGATTAGATAGGTAACTACGCAACAGTTTAAGTGAAATACCTCTAATTCCGTAGTACGGCAGCTTGTTAAAAAGTATATCATGTTTAATAGAATCGAAAGCTTTATTAAAGTCAAGAAATATGCCTATCGTGTAGAGCTTATTTTCTATGTTATGAACGAGTTTTTCTCTAATGTTAAGCAGAGCAGATTCAGTGGATTTACCACTCTGGAAGCCGTATTGATTTGCAGAGATTAATTGATATTTGTTTAGATGATTAACTATTCTAGAATTTATAGCTTTTTCTATTATTTTAGAAAAAAGAGGAAGTATTGATATGGGTCGATAATTACTGATACTATCCACAGCCCCACCCTTGTGTAGAACAGAAATTCTGGCAGTTTTCATTTTTTCAGGAAAGATTCCCGAGGATAACACAAGGTTGGTTAAGTGACAGACTACATCACATATTAAATCCGAAACCGCTTTAATTGGTGCCGCCTTTATATCATCAAAACCACAAGAACAATTATTTTTTAGACTACCAATTAGGCTGACGATTTCCGTAGGGGAAGTAGGGTAGAAAAACATCGTGTGCTGGGTATTGTACTTAATATACTTCGCAAAATCCTCCGAGGTCGACAGAGGAGAGGCTCCAAAATTTAAAAAATGCCGGTTAAACTCGTCAGCAAGAGCCTTTCCACTTAAGGTTTGCTCGCCTACTCTCATTTCGGTTGGTATGATATTTTGCGTTCCCCGTAAAAGACCCTTAACAGTACGCCAAGTTTTTTGGGGATCAAAAAATATATCCGCAAATTTACCGGTATAGTAACGGATACGAGACTTCTTTATATCAGAACCCAGCTTATTCCTAACTATTTTAAATGCTTTTAAAATAGATAAATCTCGGCATAATATAAATTTATTGAAAAGTTCATTCCGCGCTTTAATTCTCTGTAAAATGTCACGAGTTATCCAAGGTTTTCTTGCTTTCTTGCTCTTTTTTATTGTTACTGCCGGGAAAGCACGATCGTAGACCTCAATAATCGTGTTTAGGAATAAATCGTATAAGATGTTAGGATCTGTGCTATTCAATAATTCACTCCAGTCTATAGAAGATACAAGTTGGCGAAAATATTCAATGTTCCCCTCTGTTATGAGACGCGTGGTAGTTGTTGTATTCAGTTGTGTAATAGTCGAAAAATAAGAAAAAGCAGCCTGGTGTGAAAGGTCCAAATCACCACCACATAGCTCCTACTACCAAATACAAGGACAGTTACATAATACACAAAGAGAGTTTTGTGATTTCGTTATATTTACAGTCAAGGACATTGATATCCAACGTATTCAGAGGATGACACCTTCTGGTCAACCAACATAGAGCCTTTTCTACTCAAGTTTTACATGGAAGGCCCGACTTCCGCTGAAATTCCTCACACGTAGACGAGTTGTCCGACCGATCGAAACAAAAACAAGTTGTGCAAGGGGCCACCCTTGAAGATTTAAAAGCACGTATTTTATCCTCGGAAACTCGAGGTTGCAACGCTTACGAAGTTGGAGGCGGCCGTGGCAGAGTGTAGGAATAGCTGCGACGGCCAACTGCGTGTGCAATGCACTCCCTTGTGTCACAGGTTGATAATCTTTGAAAATCGCAGTAGAAGATGTAATCCCGTGTTTTATCGTAAAAAAGATGAGAAAGCAAGTGAATCATGGGCGGTGTCGTAACAACTAGTTAAGGGACTATGTGAAACAAAGCTCGACATTAAGCCTACAACCATTGTAAGAGCACATAGGGATTGGGAAATTTAGTCCAGACAAAACCCGACCTTCGATTGCGAATTTTTCGTCGTTTAAGGAAGAGCAGTTAATCCTGGGAAACGTAAAGCAGTTTAAAGGTTCTGGCATCAGTGTTTCAGAAGATTTCCTTTGAAGAGATACGGTAGAAAAAGCACGTTATCTTGGTGGAGTTCGCCAAGAGTCGCAAGGACGACGATACGAGGGTTAAGCTCATGAGGCACGACGTTCTTTATCTGAATGATACCAAATACATTTATGATGATAAGATCAATCAGGTAATGCTGCTTTAAGGATTGTACAGAAGTCTGATTCGCCCCCAACAATCTCATTCCTTGTTATTAAGGAGTTTTAGCAGATCGTTCCGATACCTCCGATACCCGATAACGATACTATATGTGAAAGCGCAAAGGCGGAGGCAGAGTATCGGCATCGTTATCGGAGTCATCGGAACGATCTACTAAAATCCCTTCTGTGAACTGTCGTAGCATCAAAAATAAAGCAGATGGATCTCTTCTCTCAGTGAGTGCATAGCTCAAACGACGGTTGTTATAGGCACAGAATCCTGGCCAACTGATGATGCAATAGACCGCGAGATATTTCCTGATAATTTTACGGAAAGCCGCACAAAAGACCGAAATGGTCATGGCAGGCGGTAGCGTTTATTTTAGGTCGACCGTAGAGGATTTCTTCGAGTAAGATTGAGGTTAAACCATGATCGTGCGAAGCTGTATGGTGTCAGTTAAGACTTAAAAATAATAAAACTCTTGGCAGTTGTTTTTTTCACCATCCGCCAGCAAGTTTAGTCGATGTACTAGTCGAGTTTACAGCTGCGGCTGAAACGATAAAATCTGATAGCATTTCTATAGGTGGCAACTTTGATCTGCCCGATCTTAACTGGCACCAACCGGGCACAAACTCTGGAGTAACTCGTGGGCTCACTGCAGTAACGTACATCACCTCTATCAACCTGTTTTCGTTGACTCAAACAGTGCTAGAGCCCACTCGAGGGGACCACATACTAGACCTTTTCACCACAAACGAGCCGGATTTTGTGCGCAAACTACTTCAGCAATTCCGGGAATCGGCGATCAAGACAACGCTGTCCTTTGTGAAATGATATTGTATCACGTAAAAATCTATAATGACAGCAGTCAACGCATATTAAATTACTCTAAAGCCATTACCACCGCGATAAATGCTGAGCTAGATGCTTATTTTGTTCTTTTCAAAAATGCTTGCTGAATCATATTCTATAGCTGAATTATTGACACTATTTAAGACGAAAGCTGTGAAATTGCAAGACCCGCTTTGCTGCCTGCTTTGATTTCAACTAACAGACGTAATAATAGCAAACCTTCGTTTACAAAAGACTACGGAACTTTGCCCATAGAAAACAAAGAAGTTTTCGGGCCTATGCGAACAATCCGTCGTTTGAAAATATCATCAAACTAAAAGCGATAACCAGAAATCTAAAAACGAAAATAGAACAAGCGAGATCAGTTTTCTCTCCGAAGTCATTCCAAGCTAAAGTTAAATAAGATCCTAAAGAACTTTGGAAATACATAAAGAGGAATAAAAAAAACAACGTATTTATTCCTGCTCTCGTGAAATGTGACGATATGGTCACTGATGCTGGTGAAAAAGCTGAACGTTTTAGCACTTACTTTAGTTCTGTGTTTTCCCTACCCGTTATCAATAACAACACTGCAGACGGCCTCGCTCCGGGCGGATGTATCGTCCATGGAAAATATCTTCTTTGATGCTCACGGGGATAGAAGTTTTATTGGAGGGCTTAAGTGCTTCAAAGGCTGCTGGCCCTGACTGTATACCGACTGCTTTACTGAAACTGCTGCGCACGATCAATGTCCCCATATTTAAAATTACTTTTTACGAAGTCACTGAATTATTGCTCGCATCCCTGACAGATTGGAAGATAGCGTCTGTAGTCCCAGTCTATAACCGGCCTTCTGCAAAGGTGTCTCAAATACCGATTCTTGAACATGTCCTGTACGCGCCTCTTTCCAAACACATGCCTATTCATCCTTTGTTCAATCAGAAACAGCATGGCTTTCGAAAAAGGGGTAGTCCAGCGTCACGCAGTTAACGGAACTTCCACACGATATAGCTGAAGCGCTAGATAGCCGTTCAACAGTCGACTGTATCTTCTTCGGATTTCAAAAAAGAGCTTTTGATGCGGTACCTCACGCGTTATTGGTTGAAATATTGTGCTCGTTATAATATCAACCCTCGTGTTGTCTCCTGGGTTTGTGAATACCTACGCGCATCGATGTAAGTATCGTGCTAGAAGATAGCACGAAATCAAGTATTTCTGATGTAACATCCGGGGTTCCGCAAGGGTCGGTTTTACGGTCTTTTACTCTTCTTACCTTATATCAATGATATCTCGCAGTCCGTTACATCATGTATGCGAATGTTTGCAGACGATTGCGTAATATATAAAAAGTTGATCGAAATTCTTGATAGTCTTCTCCCTTCAAAAAGACTTTAAATGGAATACAAATTTGGCGCGAAAAATGGCGGATGAATCTAAAATTTGGATAAAACCGTGTGCTTGACATTTTCCAGAAGAAAACAGTGAGCGAAATCCTTTATGAAATAAACATATATTAGTAAAAGTGGTTTCTGGAGTTTAAGTATTTAGGCGTTTTCTTTACATCTTCACTGCATTGAAGTCGACATGTCGATTATACTGCGGCAAAGGCTTCAAAATCTTTCGGTTTTCTTCGCAGTGAAATACGCGCAACTTTGCTCAAGCGCACCTGGGAGCTGTTGTATAAAAAAAAAAAAATGTGTTATCTATTTTTACAATCTGCCTAGACTGGGTGTGGACCCCCGACTATCACTGATAGAGATAAACTAGAAAGGGTGCAAAAACTTGCGGTTTGCTATGTATTGCGAAGGTCAGTAAAAGATAGAGATTTTAGTGTGTCACGTGCAAAACAGACTCTACAATAAGATACATCTCGAATACCATAGAGCAAAGCTTCGCTTGAAGTTTTT
>JAZHYW010005243.1:0-10045 GCA_037355805.1 Ixodes ricinus | reverse complement strand
TATTAGTAGAGTGCTCATACTGTGTCCTTCTGGGCAAAGGAAACTCTGAAACTGGAAACAGGAACGGAACGAAACCTCGGAAACACTAGGACAGCTCCAGCTATGTTAGTCTGTTCCGTTGTCAGAACTTCAGCCATTTTTCCCTCACTAGAATCTTTTCCAGGTCTCCCCTAGTTCAGCCTAAGATTTGCAGATATTCTCGGTCTTAAATTCTATTTGTATGTATCTCGACTGTATCTGCCAATGAAAAAATCAGCAGAACCCATCCTTTGGGAATGATTATCTACGTTAATGCGAATAGCATCAAACGGTGCGGAGTTATGCGCGTTCGTCAGGTGGCCGGCACACTCTAGATACGCCAGCCCACTCTTGAGGCGATTCTAAATTTGTTGACACTTTCACAGCCCTGCGCACGATCTCCGCAGCCCAGCACGTGCGTTTGTGTCACTTAGGAAGGCGAGCAAAGCACGCGCCATACGCACAAACACTCAAAATGGTACCGACCAGACTTTCTGGCGTCTCAGCTAGTCTCAACCAACGGGAGAGGGTGAGCACGGCCGCTAGCTCACCCTCTCCCGCGCTCGGGAGAGGGTGATGTAGCGGCCATGCTCACCCTCACGAGAGAGGAATGAGCCCTCGTGCATGGAACGCGCGCGCACCGGTAGCTGTGACAGCGCTGTAAAGCGCGTCCTATGGTAAAGATATAAACAACCGATTAGAGTGCGTTGAATGACTGCCTTCATAGCTCTGTGGTTAGCGCGTCTGCCTGCTGATCAAAGGGTCAACGGTTCGAATCCCAGCCGGCGCCGGTCTTTTTTATTTATTTATCGACCCGCGGCGTAAGAGGTTAGATAGCCAGATAGATAGATAGATAGATAGATAGATAGATAGATACATAGACGAAAAGTGCGTGAAGTATCCAAAGAATGCTATTCGCATTAATATTCGCATTAAAATGCTATTCGCATTAAAAGCCAGCTACTTAACACGTATCAAATGTGGGCACCGCGTTATCGCACAGGAAACTCGTGAATCATGATAAGTCGTTTGTCTGAGTTGCGCGACGGAAATAGACGAGTCGCATAGCAGACGACGGCGCGAGCGGCCGCCACCGCGCCATAGCAGACGACAGACGGGGGTTAACAGTCAAAGCGAGAACAGCGACAGGAGTTTTACACGCATGCGCAGAATTTCACAACGCAGCGCCGCAGGGCGGCGCCGCAGAAGCGCGCCGCAGCTAGCGGCGACCTCAGCGCGCGTTCACGTCTCATTGTGTCCCGATAGTACCTTGCACGTAGCGTCTGCCGCTTGGAACTGTTTACTGTGTATAAGAGACAATCGAACGAGAGTTAGCGCGTCCTGTGCTGCTCACTTCGGCAGAAAGGCACGTGGCTCGCTGCGCTCGTCTCTCGCCTGTTCTCGGCTGCTGGCCGCAATGTTTTAATGACGAACACGCTCAGCCGTGTTTCGCGGAAGGCAGACACGGCGTATCGCGTTAAAGTTTAACGGCACCTCATGTGTAGACGAATAACACACATGGCTACGTGTAAAACGAACACGTTTCGACGTGTCCGCTATGGGACAACGGTTTACACGTCTGGGCCTGTTATTTTTGCTAACAGTGTAGTTTGTATTATCAGCACCAAAAGGGTTAGGGAACAGCGTTTATGACATCAAATGGCACAGACGCTTCCAGTGTGGCCAAACAATCCGAAGAGCAGTTCAAGTATGGCGACCGAGTGATTTCTAAACTGGAGTGATTTCTGAACACTCAAAACGAGGAGTTCTATATCAATGGCCTCCAGCAGGTTGTCCATTGCTGAGAAAAGTACGTGACTTAAGGCGGCGAATATTTAGAGAAAGGCTAAACTCCTACCCGAGATTCATTGCTGAATCTCTATTTCTTCATGACAATAATACGAACTTTATGAACTCCGCTCTTATGTCCTTTTATTGAAAATGGGCACCGCAAGCCAAAGATCAGCGAAGGAATTGCGTCCGGCTGATACATTCCGGTCCCGAGCATACCATGCGCTCTTCTTTCGACGACGCCATGTTGGCTGTTGGCTGACTAAAACCACCTGTATGTGTCTGTATATGTTTTTCTTGATGTGTTGCGCTTTCATGTCTACGTGGCCGCGTGCAAAGTTCACGGAGACCAGACACCATCAATTCTGTTGACTTTGGGAGTGAAATCTTGGGTATTTTTTTTTGCTTGCGCCAAACCAACGAAAAGCATCTCGCACGCCCCAGCGTAGAACTGAGGATTAAGTTTGAACACTTGGGAATCTTTTGATCTGCAGTCTAAATCTCGCTTAAACGGCGCCTTCTCCGGAATATGACTCCGTCAGATTCCGGGCACCTCGGCCGAGATTCGAATGCGCCAACTGGGGATCCGTAAGCCGGCGCTTCGCTTCGGACTCTGGAGCCACCAATGAGGCTTTGTGTAGGTGTATTTGTATCTGTAACCATGACAGGCAGAAGCTAACTTAGACATTTATCTATTGTATTTTGATGTTGATACCGTAAAAGTGATTTATTTATTGCCACGCCATCAATGCAACAAAATGGTGTTGAACACCCACTCCGACTTCCACGGCGGACGGAGGCTGTCATAGGCGCGTCCAGAAAATAAGTCCCTTTTGAGCGTACCGATTAGAATATCGCGAGGATAACACCGCGCTTTTGTCTTCGGTGCCCAATCGGTGCGGGACGCGAACGTTCGGCTCCGGTTATGTAATTGACGACTCTATCCTCCTTAAAAAGATACTAGCATCCCCTTCCCGGCAAAAAAAATTTGTCGATTGTACCGGCTATTAGTATTTGATATTAGGAGACTACCTAATTAATATTTTGTTACAGAGTCACGTATATATTTAATAAAGAAAAAAAAAACTCAACTGCTCGAAATTGAAACCGAAAGAGCACGGGAAGCTCATGGCACAGAAAACGATCGCTGTTTCTTTCCTCTCCGCTTCTCCGGCTCTTGAAGCAGGCGACAACGACGACGAACTTGCGTGAACCGTTTGTCGTGAGATTGTTTCGCTCTTGTATCCCCTTCCGCTCGATGCTCTGCGCTCGAAGATCGATCGGCCGGTACCACGAACGACCGTTCCGAGGTAGCTGCCACACGTCCGTCGTGCGCAGTCATCGCGTCATCCAGCCCATGGTACGTTACGCAATGCAAGCATGACACTTTGTATAGCGTAATGCGACATCGCAGACATCAATTTTTCGAGGTCCTGAACGGATGTTACGCCTCATCATTCGCAGAGCTGATTTCCTAGATTGCAATGATTGACTCTTTGAGTGTTTTTGCGGGTAAGTACACGCACAGGCATTTCTAAAAGTGTAAGCCATGTTGAAATGAAAACCTCGGCGAGGATAACTACCCTCTGAGTGTCCCTTTAAGTTCAAGCGCAGCCGACACGTACGATCCTAAGGACCAATCAATCAGCGGCACAAGTGCATCGTCACGACGCTCATGGTCCGTGTGCGTTTCCTATCAGCGACGGAACCAGTCACACGCACTGAATGCCCTCGTCCTGTACTTATTCCTGCACCTGATAGGTTAATACTCCTGTCAGACGGGCGTCTTGAAGGCCTTTGGGGTAAAGGTCCTTTAACTCAAATGTCATTTACGCGCTGACAGACGTGCAAGTCAAATGTCATTCGGGCTGAATGACATTTATGATCAACGGAGTCACAACAACTCCGTTGACTCCTCAACTGCCTACTCTCGTCAACAGCGATCACGGATGACTACGAAAATAATAAAAATACATTCTCTTACTTGGGAATTCATCAGTTACGAATAAATTTAAAAATACTCTTAGCGTCCTTCTATATATATATATATATATATAAGCGACTTCTTTTCTGCGGGCTCTAATATTTCGCGATTTAGGTGAAAGCTAAAGTTCTCGAATAATTCGCGGGTTCTAATTTTCGCTACGAAGTGGGATCTCAATATAAATTTCAATGTGTAATTGTTCGCGGGACCTATGTTTCGCGAATTGTAGGCGATTCGCAAAAATTGTGTATATATATATATATATATATATATATATATATATATATATATATATATATATATATATATATATATATATATATATATATATATATATATATATATATATATATATATATATATAGTAGGTGGTTTCATTTGAAATCGAACACGCTTGTCGGGGTGGGTCTTTCGATATTTTTTGAAAAATATATGTAATTGCCCCATTTCTGGAAAGAACAAAACCGCTTTTCAAAATTTTTTAAAAAAATATTTCGCTTCACAAAAAATTATTGAGTGGAGCAGGTGAAAATCGTTTTTTTACTCCGTGATTTTTCTACCCAGTTCTGTACGCTGGTATAAATACGGGAAGCATACAAAACTCACAGTAATTTTTTGTGCTCTTGTATGTTATTTCGAATATTTTTTAGTTGAAAGGAAAATAATTTAGGATTTTTGTTTATTGAGATAAAAAATGCCAAACATTGTCTCTTTGACAATCCGGTGACAACTTCAGAGTCTTGTAACTCATGAGTTATTATATTTGTCGCTTACCAAATACTATGCGGATGTAGCCCTATACATGGGCTATCGACGGGCATAAGTTTAGTTTATTTTATTTTCACTGAAAGTTTTATATAAAATTTGAAATTTCGTCGAAAATGAAATTTACCGATATTTTGAACCCACTTTATTAAAAAAGGCCATTTTTTATTTCGTTCAATTTTTTTATTATTGCTGCCGATCATATGAACTTTCAATTGGCTTGATGCGATTTCCCCTTTTTTGTTGTATCTTCTCTAGAAGTGATCAAAATCACTGCCACGTGACAATGCGGTGACAACTTCAGAGCCTTGTAACTCATGAGTTATTTTATTTGTCGCTTATCAAATACTATGCGGGTGTAGCCCTATACATGGAATATCGACGGGCATATGTTTAGTTTATTTTATTTTCACAGAATTTTTTATATAAAATATGAAATATCGTCGAAAATGAAATTAACTGATATTTTGAACCCACTTAATCGAAAAAGGCCATTTTTTATTTCTTTCAATTTTTTTTATTATTGCTGCCGATAATATGAACTTTCAATTGGTTTGATGGGATTTCCCTTTTTGTTGTATGTTCTCTAGAAATGATCGAAATCGCTCCCGCTTTCTCATAACGGCCAAACGCAGTTTCCACAGGTCGGCTTCGCTGCAAAGACTAAACTGCTTATGTGTGTTCAAATGCAGCGGGTAAATTCATTTTGATGGAGAACACTCGTGCTTGGCTGCATATTGTATTTTCTAAATTTTTAATAATGGCAACTGACATTCTTTAGTCTGATAGTTAGCAGTGCAGCGGATGTTCCATTATCCGATGTCTAAAGCCAGGGCACAAAGGGCGGAGAAAGCGGAACGAGCCCTTCATGTAGCCAGACCGGGGTCATATATCTGTTTGTGCTATACACAGCTTGTAAGGCACGTACAGCACGCCCGGCCCTTCGCGCTATAGACCCATCTCCGTTACACCCAGGAAGCATCCGGCACGGGCGCCAATCCATGATGTGTCTTGTCGCGTGCGTTCAAATAACCATGTAATTGCCTGTTCTTTATTGTCAGCGTGTATATCAAAAATATGTAATACCACATGCCCCTCTTTACAAGGAAAAGCAGTTTGCAGAACAAAAGTGAGGAAAACGGACAGAGTTTACATGAACCGAAGACTATGTTTTACAGAACACAAACACCAGTTGGCGATAAATAGACACTTTTATTAATTAACGCTAGTATATTTAGGATGCACGTGTAAAACAATATTTTGTTGTGCTTTAAATAGTCCACTTCACGAGCAATGCAATATTGGAACTTTTTGACAACGGCATCGGCTTGCCTCTGCTTAGACGATCGAGCGCGGGAGGCGAGCTGAACTTTGTACCGCAGCGGTCGGATGCAGCCGAGAAGTTCAACAGCGTGGTAAGTCGAGACGGACAGAACGAAAACTGGAGCCAAAGCGAGCGAGCGGTGAACCCGAGACGGTGGCCCTTCTGTTTGAACGAGTGTGTGCAGTTAAAAATAAAAGTGTTTGGTTTTGTTCAAGACTGATCGATATCTCTGATGCCAAGAAGCAACGATTCCCACATGCACTGAAGGCAGCGAAAGCAGTCACTTAATGTCTCTGTAGACTTTTAGTTTCTCCACTTTGTCGCACCAAGCTTAATGCAAAGATTGTACAGCCTTCTGGAATATAGAAAAGCGATTTGACGATTTTATTTTAATTGGCTACGGTAGATTTGCTTTGGCTAGGCACACATTGCTTTGGTTCGGGAATAAATAAAGGTAATGGAACATCCGCTGTACCGCTAACGATCGGACTAAGGAATTTCAGTTGCCATCATTAAAAATTAAGAAATAAACAATATGTAGCCAAGCACGAGTGTACTCAATCAAAATGAATTTACCCGCTGCATTTGAACACACAAATAAGCAGTATAGTCTTTGCAGCGAAGCCGACCTGCGGAAACTGCGTTTGGCCGTTCTAAAAAAGCGGGAGCGATTTCGATCACTTCTAGAGAAGATACAACAAAAAAGGGGAAAATCCCATCGAGCCAATTGAAAGTCAGATGATCGGCAGCAATAATAAAAAAAATTGAAAGAAATAAAAGTGGCCTTTTTCAATAAAGTGGGTTCAAAATATCGGTTAATTTCATTTTCGACGATTTTTCACATTTTATATAAAAAAAGTTGTGAAAATAAAATAAACTAAACTTATGCCCGTCGATATTTCATGTATAGGGCTACACCCGCATAGTATTTGGTAAGCGACAAATAAAATAACTCATGAGTTACAAGGCTCTGAAGTTGTCACCGCATTGTCACGTGGCAGTGATTTTGATCACTTCTAGAGAAGATACAACAAAAAAGGGGAAATTGCATCAAGCCAATTGAAAGTTCATATGATCGGCAGCAATAATAAAAAAATTGAACGAAATAAAAATGGCCTTTTTTAATAAAGTGGGTTCAAAATATCGGTAAATTTCATTTTCGACGATATTTCAAATTTTATATAAAAATTTCAGTGAAAATAAAATAAACTAAACTTATGCCCGTCGATAGCCCATGTATAGGGCTACACCCGCATAGTATTTGGTAAGCGACAAAAATAATGACTCATGAGTTACAAGGCTTTGAAGATGTCACCGGATTGTCAAAGAGACGATGTTTGGCATTTTTTATCTCAATAAACAAAAATACAAAATTATTTTCCTTTCAACTTAAAAATAGTCGAAGTAACATACAAGAGCACAAAAAATTACTGTGAGTTTTGTATGCTTCCCGTATTTATACCAGCGTACAGAACTGGGTAGAAAAATCACGGAGTAAAAAACCGATTTTCACCCTGCTCCACTCAATAATTTTTCGTGAAGCGAAATATTTTTTTAAAAAATTTTGAAAAGCGGTTTTGTTCTTCCCAGAAATGGGGCAATTACATATATTTTTTCAAAAAAAATCGAAGGACCCACCCCGACAAGCGTGTTCGATTTCAAAATGAAACCACCCATATATAGATATATGTTTGTTTTCTACCGTCACCCTGCATATATATATGCAGGGTGACAGTATATATATATATATATATATATATATATATATATATATATATATATATATATATATATATATATATATATATATATATATATATATATATATAACGGGCATGGTGGCGGAGGCCGAAGGCGTGGGCATATAACTGGGGGGAAAAATTCTGCAGAACCCATCCTTTTGGGAATGATTATCTACGTTAATGCGAATAGCATCAAACGGTGCGGAGTTATGCGCGTTCGTCAGGTGGCCGGCACACTCTAGATACGCCAGCCCACTCTTGAGGCGATTCTAAATTTGTTGACACTTTCACAGCCCTGCGCACGATCTCCGCAGCCCAGCACGTGCGTTTGTGTCACTTAGGAAGGCGAGCAAAGCACGCGCCATACGCACAAACACTCAAAATGGTACCGACCAGACTTTCTGGCGTCTCAGCTAGTCTCAACCAACGGTACTCTAAACGGTTGTTTATATCTTTACCATAGGACGCGCTTTAAGCGCTGTCACAGCTACCGGTGCGCGCGCGTTCCATGCACGAGGGCTCATTCCGCTCTCGTGAGGCTGAGCACGGCCGCTACATCACCCTCTCCCGAGCGCGGGAGAGGGCTCATTCCGCTCTCGTGAGGCTGAGCACGGCCGCTAGCTCAATTTAAAAGAAGCGGAATGAGCCCTCGTGCATGGAACGCGCGCGCACCGGTAGCTGTGACAGCGCTGTAAGCGCGTCCTATGGTAAAGATATAAACAACCGTTTAGAGTGCGTTGAATGACTGCCTTCATAGCTCTGTGGTTAGCGCGTCTGCCTGCTGATCAAAGGGTCAACGGTTCGAATCCCAGCCGGCGCCGGTCTTTTTTATTTATTTATCGACCCGCGGCGTAAGAGGTTAGATAGCCAGATAGATAGATAGATAGATACATAGACGAAAAGTGCGTGAAGTATCCAAAGAATGCTATTCGCATTAAAAACCTTGGTGAAAACAGCAACAACGGGCCGGCCTTCGTCAGGAAGCGAGTATATATATTGCCACGCGCGTCGGCGAGCAAGCGCGTGCGTGGCCGAGTGGTTACCGCGCTTGACTTTCGTGCGGAGGCCCAGGGTTCGATTCCTGGGGGCTCCGCGAATTTTGTTTATACTTTCAGTTTATTATTCTGGTGAATTCGAGAACATTATTGTTTATTCTAGGCCCGAAAGTTCTACGCGTCGAACCTTCCACGCCGATTATTCCAGAAGCCCACGCGTGTACATAAGGGGCTTCGCGTGGCGAGCCAAAGTCAGTTTCGCCTCAGCGTTCGATCTTGCTGCTTCGCCGCCTTCGACGCCCGCGACGCTCTGTTGTTCTCTCTTTTTCCCTTTTATTTTTGGGCACAAGTTCGCCCCATTAAACGTTTAGTTTATTCAGTTATTCGCAGCCTCATCACTTGTCCTTCGTGACATTTTGGTGGAGGTGCGGGGTACCGCATGTCCGTGAAGCGCACCCCTCCAAGTTCCCGCAGTACAAGCCCGAACCCAAGCTCCGGAGGACCCGACGAAGACCAGATCGAGGCCCGGTTCAGTCGTCGCACCCAAGGCCTACCCCGGAATTCGGACTTCTGCCACCCAGGACCAGGCAGCCAACGACGCCGACAATGGACGACCAGCAGTCGCAGACCCCGGCCGTTTCTAACATCATTTACCTGCCCGTCACACCACGAACTCCGACGCCCTTCCACGGTGAAGCTCACGAAGACGTAGAAGACTGGCTGCATCATTATGAACGTGTAGCCCGCCACAACGGATGGACGGATGAGCACCGCCTCCAGAACCTCTACTTCGCGCTGGAAGGCACCGCGAGGCACTGGTTTGAAAACCACGAAGCCTCCTTTACTTCGTGGGAGCCATGCGCCGCCGAACTGAAGCGGACGTTCATCAACTACCACCGTCGGCAGCGAGCGGAGGACCTTCTTCGAACAAGGGTGCAGGGCCCCACCGAAAGCGTGACCAGCTTTGTCGAAGATGTCCTGCTTCTAAGTGCCCGGGGCCGATCCGGAAGCCACCGAGGAGAAGAAACTGCGCTCATGCGTGGGGTGAAGGGTGAAAGTTCGAGGACTGGTACAACCCCCTGACGACTGTCAACGGTTTTGTTGCCGAAGCCACCAATATCGAGCGCGCCCTGACGGCCCGAGAAAGCCACTTCATACTTCGTTTCAGCTTGCGGTCCAGACGCTGGCCGATGCCTGGCCTTGAGCTCCGGGCTTCCAGCGTCCCTGCCAAGCACGCGCGCCTCCAGTGCAGTACAGGCACGGTTCCAGGCCACGCTGCTCGCGCTTGCAGCCTCTGCGTCCGGACCCAGTCAAGCGGAAGCGAAGTATACACCGCCGAGACTCGCCGGCGCGCCTCGTGCCCCATCTGCCGCTGCTTCCCTTCTCGACCTGAACACCAGCGGCGCTCGACAAGCTTTCGGGAGAT
>JAZHYW010005242.1:0-17360 GCA_037355805.1 Ixodes ricinus | reverse complement strand
TGGGACAACCTCGTTGAAGCACTGCGCGTGCAGAGCACGAGACGGCGCGAGGCGTCTCGAGAACTGCCGCCTGTCTCGTGTGAACTAAAGTCACTGGATCCTGGGAAAGTAACGCCAAGCTCCCCATGTGGCCGCCATCTTGGTACACGAAATGAGCAATTTCTCCTTGACCCCTCCGTTCTTCGTGAGCCGATCTAGATTCGCTGGTGATGGGTAGCTTAATGGAGTCGTTTTTTGTATACCGAGATTTTGCTAACCACACACCGGTGAAACAAGCGTACACCTTCGTACTACCACCAGATGCTTTGTCGGTGCTTGGAGGCAATGAAAAATAAGTTTACTGTCTTGAAATACGCAAGAAAAACAATATAATTGTAAGAGATTCATGGAGATGGGCATGATTAATAAGGTGATCGCATACAAAGTGCCAAAGACTCTTAAATTGGCGAGGAACGCTTCCAGTACGATGATGCTCCATGGTGATCTTGGCGCGACTGGTTTAGAATGACCCCCTGGGCCAGTTTTCTGGAACGCGAACCGTGGGTTAAAGTTAACTATTGTCCCTAGAAGGGAAATTCTAGATCACGTGACTGGGAGAGTAGGGGCGCCGAGGGAGGAGCAGTACCTACAAGCAAAATGGCCGCGACGTCGCTTAACGAGGGCTAATAGTTCTGCTTGGTTCTGCTGAACATTCATTTCGATCCGGCTGTTATAATAATGACGCACCATCAACCTATGCACATCAAGCAAAGCGGTAGTTCAGAGGGACTTATAAACTAACCGACGGCAGCATTCCGCGAACGCATCACTCTTCAGCAGTCCGGGATCCAAGACATATGACGGTCCATAAGCCTTGCAAGTGTTTTTATGGTGAGTAAAAAAATGTTTTGCGAACAAGTGTTGGTATATATTTATGCTAACACGTTTAATTTGTTACACTATGCACGCCAACTCGTGAGCAGTGATTACTTTGCGGAGAAAGGGGTTATTTTCGATAAAGTCTTCGTTCCGGGTGAACAGCTGGGACATTGTACTGTTTTTTGTTCGCAGTGCGCCGACAGTATGCCGACAGCATCGAGGTTTCTACATATCCCCGGTGGCCAGCAATTCAACGGTGACGAGAAGCTTAGCTCTAAGGCTTGTTCACACATACCCGTTTTCTTACGTTAGGTTACGAAAAGTCACCGGACCAATTCAAAGAGATAGCCTGGCACGCGATATTCGAGACACAAATGTTTCGGTGACGACGAGCTATGACGGTGAGTTGCCGTGGCAACGAAGGATTCGTCGTAACGTAACGTAATGCCCGTGTCCCACTAAAGCGACATACAGAAACAAAAGACAACGACAAGCCCCAAACCAGAGTCTTTCGCGATTTGAGAGGCTTCGTAGAATAAAGGAGGCTATGCTCAAACATGAGCATCATGCACGCGAGGGTGTCTTTGGCAGGCTTGCAATCGCTCGTGCTTACTTCACGAGCACTGAACGACTACACGCCTGTCAAAGGTACCATCGCGAGCCTTCTGCATGGGTTGGAGGCTTGTCGCTGTCTTTTGTCTCCGTCTGTCGCTCTAGTGGGACACGGGCAGCGCGGTATACGAATCAACCTGGCCGATGTCATCTGCAGAAGTCGCAGAAACGAGAAATAAACAAATACTTACCACAAAGAAAGTTGACGAGATCATCCTTTCGTTTTTTTTCGTTTTTAAAAGTGATATTAGGATTATCTTGCGTCTTATTGCGATATGTAGCAAAAAGCAAGTGTGCAGGCAGAGGAACCAAGGTAGCAGACGATAGTGTCCTGTCCGCTAACGTCGATTGAAAATGGACCAAGCGTCAGCATCGGAGGTTTGCGAACAGAGGCAAAAAAGTATAACATTAGACCATACTATGGTCGGTGACAGGTCGAGAACGAAGTGGACGCTCCTCCCACCCTTTTCCACTTCAGGGGAACGGACGGTGGAGAGGAGGTCGCCCCCTCTCCAGCGTTCGCTCTCCTAAAGTGGAAAGAGGTGGGAGGGGCTTTCACTTCGTTCTTGACCTGTCACCGACTATAGATCGATAACAAACAGCGGAAAAAGAGGATAAACAAAATGACTGGCTTGTTTCACCGATAGATGACGCATCTTACTTCCCAATCAAAAATAATTATTGTTCTATATCCAGCCGTTTATTACAGTACCTAGGTACTTTTTCCTTCCTAGGCACCGTGGTTTACCAAAATGGGTTTACCATCGCTTCGAGAAAACCGGCCCTGGAAGCTTCGAAGATTTAAATGGACCAAGATGGCGATTTCCATGGCAACGTAGACCGATTAGCCAATCACCTTGCGAGGTGCTGCGCTGTTCCGCAGTGATTTTTCCTAGTGCCACTAAATAAGCTACGCTTCAGGGTAACGACACTTGTTCATATTGTGGCTTAAAATCATGGCTGCCAGTTATTTAAAATTTATCTGAAATCACAGGAAACGCTTTTACGTCCTCCACAAAGCTTCAAATGCTTCACGACAGAGCGTAGCAGTATTACATGAGCCTCCTAACACCGAATCTAATGTTGAGGAAGTCGCACTTTTGAATCATGACGATCGGCAGTTGTGTCTGCTCTGTACAAGCACCAAGATGGCGGCGCCCACAGCAATATTGGGGAACGGAGTGCCGACCCTAAGCATAGCTCATTTAGTGGCGAGGTCCACACTCTTCACGTCCAGAGGTGTGAACCTCGTCGAAGAGGTCCACACTTCTGCGCGTCGAGTCAAAAGCAACAAGAAGCAACCGTTTCCCACCCGTGAACTGTACCAAGGAGTTCTGTCTCCAAGCAAGTGGCGCAGCTCTACTACCCGTCCACAATCGCGCGCCAAGTGCACAGCAGCTGACAAGATTGGCAACGGGTATGGCAAGAAAGGGCACATTCCGTCTGTCTGCCTGTCAGCGAAAAAGAACCACTCAAATACACAAAGCCATAGGGCACTCGAGTTATCCTCGTAAATTTCATAAGTTGAAGGCTCTGCCGGCATGTGCGGACTAAATTCATTGGATAAAATTCACGCTTACAAGTACCGCCAACCATTGTTGTGGAAACGCGCAAGACACGTGAGAGGAGCGGGTGCTCCGCTGACATTCGCTTCCAAAGGCCGGTCATTTCAGCACTGCGCTGACAACTGCTTCCAAGGGCCGCTCGAGACACGGGCCTCGTGCACTGGCGCATTTGACGCCACTTGCAAGACAAACGCAAACACATCGAAGGGCTTTAGTCCAGACCACGTGGTCCAGACAGATAAAGAGGGATCGGTGGCCAAGTGCAATAAAGAAAAAAAAAAGGATCGGTGGCCGACTGGGCTAGAGCACACCAGCTCCGAGCACGTGGAGCGAAAGCTCGCTCTGTATAACCCAGGGATCCTGGGTTCAATCCCCACCTCTGCCCGTTTCTAGCTTATTTAGTGGCACTACCCGTTTCGATCTTGATGAGCATCGTACCGGCGTGCGGTCGTGTATCACTATTGCGTGATGCACGTTAAAGACCCCAGGCTACCGGTTGTACTGCACTGGCTAAATTGCTCACCTACAGCTGGGAGACAAGTTGCCCGTTGAGGCAGACTATGTTCTAGGTTGTATAAACATACACACACCCCAATTTGTTTCCAGACAGGTAAGATAGCACCGCTTCATTCAACCGTGACATAGTAAGGTCACTGTTGAAAGAGGTGTTCATAACGGCACAATGAACTCCCGAGGTTACTTATGAAGACACTAAAGTTATTTAGAAGTTCATTTGATTTTGCATAAAAATTAGAAAGGTGAAGAGAAAAAAAAAAAAGAAACGTACGCCTCACCTTGGGTGGAAACGTATTTTCTACCTATTGATGGCCCGTTTGGTTTTCTTAGTTATCCGCAAAACGGGAAGTGTTGAATTTACAACAACAAAAAAATTGTTTCGGGCGCCAAAACGCTAACGTCAGAATTCAATTTGCATCTCAGAGTAAGCACCTGTTTGTTGGTTAGGAAAATATATTGTAATTGTTCAAAATAATAAAAATCATGCTTCTTTTTTTGTTTTTCATATCCACTAGCCACCAAACAAGGTCTACAGAGAATGAAAATATCTGAAATAATGTTTCAGAAAATAAATGTTGTTCGGAATAAGTATTTTAGCCTTCTTTGCAACTTATTCAACTATTTTTTTTATTTACAAATACATATTAGTAGGGAACCTTCATGTGCGTTTTGCTTAGGGTGGAGACCTCTGGCCATTTTGTCCCACACTTTTCTTTTTCTTTTTTTTGTTCAGAAGCGCGTGAAAGAGCGTGTCCCGGCACGCGTTTGTGGCGCTGACTGTGCTATGGAGACATTTTGTTTTCGTCGATTTATTTCTATTTTACCCGTAAGCGCGTGCTGTCGGCATCGGGTACTACAAAGGTGGCATCACCCTAAGCAGAAGGACATTGAGGCATCCTACATATTAGGATATCTCTGTTCGACCCTGCACGATCTTAGGGTGCTTACGAGCCATGCTTGTAGCGTATGCAAGCGTTTGACCACGCGCGCTAATATAGCACACACAAAAAAAATAGAATCGACAAAAGTATCGCCTTCAGAGCCTTATCAGGCCTTTCGCTAGGAATCTGCTGATGACTATACTTCGTTTCAGCTTCGGTCCGAGCGCGGCCGATGCTATGAGCCGAAGGACCAATCAAACAGCGCAAAAAGCGCAACGTCATGGCGTGCTCTCTGCAGTTGATAGGACCAGCCTGTATACGCCGTCTCTCTGTTCGTGCTCCTCCGCCGGCTAGTCCTATCAAGTACAGAGAGCACGCCAAGACGTTGCGCTTTTGCGCTGTTTGATTGGTCCTTCGGCTCATAGCATCGGCCGCGCTCGGACCGAAGCTGAAACGAAGTATAGTTACAC
The DNA here is from genome assembly GCA_037355805.1 of Ixodes ricinus. NCBI lineage: Eukaryota > Metazoa > Arthropoda > Arachnida > Ixodida > Ixodidae > Ixodes > Ixodes ricinus. Next base: position 12,458 of record JAZHYW010005242.1, on the reverse strand, counting down.
TTTTTTGCAACGTTCAAAAAGTGCCGACCAACGGAGCCATCAATTGTAATTCTGTTGTGTCTATGTTTATACAGCGGGAAGTTAGCCAGCTCTGAGGGCATCTGGTGTCTTCGTTGGAGATGAAAGACAGTGCAGTATACCGCTGCTTGTCTGACGACGTTAACGTGCATCACGCTATAGTGATACATGACAGCACGCCGGTACGATGCTCATCCAGATTGAAACGGGCAGAGGCGGTGGATTGAATCCACGATCAGTGACATACAGGCTACGTGCAGTGAGCTTTACAGCGTGAGCTCTCGCTACACGTGCTACCGATCCACGAGCAACGAGACATCGCGGTCGAATTCGAGCTCAAGAGAAAAACAACAACAGCAACAGCAAGAAAAGGCATTTAGTACTAGCGTCGCCATCTCGTTTAACAAGTTGGAAACAAAATTAACATGGTGATTTTATTTACACAAATACGCAAATACAACAATATTTTGCTTTATAGTCATGGTCTTAAAATTAAGATTAGACGCACCCCTAGTACGTACGGCCAAGCGTTTTGTCACGTTTTTCTTCTAAATAATTGTATTTTCAAAAATGTCTCAAAACGCGCTAAAAACAGTCAAAACGGTCATATTTCGGGATTTTATTAAAAATCTCCAGCGCTCTAAAAGAAAAATCCAAGGGCCGTACAACCTGCATTACGTTATCATACGTAACCCCCAAAAGAATGAATACTATCGTGCATTCCTGAAACTCAGGTTTGTGTAGCGAAATTTGCCCATTGAGTGACGAGCGGTTGAATCCCCCTTAATAGGCTGGTAAGATCGGAACTCTTGATGATGTGTGATGCACGTTGCAAAATAACTGTGGAAGCTCGCCGTCAGGAGATGCTCAGCAGTCGCGGACATAGTTATGGCCGCTTTTGAATGCTTCCTGCTGGGTGGAACCCTCATCACATAACATTTCAGACGCGCATATTTTAACGGTGTCAGCTATTTTCTATTGCATGGTGGAGGGGCGGATTTCTGGATCAGGCTTGAAAAGACGAAGGGGGGGGAGGGTTCTGCACAGAGATAACTACACTGGCGAAGGGTTGCCCAGGTCTACTTTGTTGAGCTAATATTCGCCATGTCACCAAACACTAAATACTTCTTTCTAAAAAAGTTCGGTGTATATCTTTCTTTACATAAAAAAGTGTTGACCTTGAAAAGCTCAAGTAAGAGATCGCCCCCCCCCCCCGGGCCGCCCTTTAGTTAAGTCTGCCATTATATTCTGACGGTGGAGGAACGTCGGGCTTCCTTTCGATTGTATTTAGCAGACAAGACCCTCAGACGGCGCTCGCTACTTTCTCGAGAACTTTGGAAGCTGTCGCCGTGCCTGGGGTAACTTTCACCATGCCATTATTTGTGCCCTTAGTGAGACTCGAGAATACCTTGAGCTACGACGAAGAGAAATCGGACGACAGGCATTAGGATGCCATGAGCGAGTTTCCAATCAATAAATCCAAGGAGATCATGGCTGCTCCTCTTTTGAAGCGCGAGAGGCCACCAGCAAGCTGGAGTATTACGTCCGGCTGCGACACATGAAGGGAGAATTCTGGGTGAAGAGAGTATTTGTTTACATTTATATACGAAACGTACAAACGACATAAACACGGCGTTTTATTCGGCTTAGAAGAAAGTATGGTGCATCCTCTATGAGCGACGAGCCTCCAACCAAGAAAGAATCGGTCACCAAAGGGCGAGAACAGAAAAAGACCGTTGAGGCGGACAGGTGGAAGACAGAAATGCAAGAGCACACGAGCCTACATTTGTACAGATCATTCGATACCGTTATCACCCCTATCATCTTCTGCGGGAACACAATGGGCAGCCGTCGTTTCATTGAGGACCGTGGAGGTGACTTGCGTACCCGCTTGTACAGACGCAAATACGACATCAACGTCACGGACACGCTCCGCAGCAGTGCATATGGAGATATGGAGGAAACAATACCCCATTTGCTGTTTCAGTTTTCGGCACTATACCTACACCAGGCGTCGGCTTTAGTATTGAACAAGCCCTAGGGTTTACGAAAGAACAAAATTACTTGATGTGCTCGAAATTTTTGGGGGCTTGCCTATTTGATAGGGTTCCGATTTTAAGAGATTGCGCCGCACAAATATATGCACATATAGTCAAACCTACAGGTCCACTGTGTGGTATTACGGTGGCTGGAACGCGTTTCCGACTGGTGTGTTTAGCGTCCTACACCGCTAGTGCATTGAAAGGGGTCCCAGAGGGGCAACAAGAACATCACAAAAATTCAGAGTGTCATGTCTTAGGATGTCGCGCTCCTATAGCGGTTGGTCGTAGAAGTTCCGGCAAAAAACACGAGCAAACGCGGGTGTCACTGTCGTCACGGCGTCCCAACTCTTGGCTGCCGAAGCTTCCGTGGGCTGTCAAGCTGGAGAGCTACCTGCAGCAGAACAAGCGTCCGCCACATCTACCACCGCCTACCGTGACGCCGCCAGGATCGCGGCCGGCGACAGCGTGACACTTCTATGACGTCATCAAGCGTAAATCGAGGGACCACTCTTTTGGACACGGTAAACACACCGGTGGGAGACGTGTTCCAGGCACCATAGGGTCCGTTCAGATAAACGATTGTTCGTACCTTCATTCAACAAACTTCTATTAAACGCCTGCTTGTAGGAGCTGTGCTGCCCCCTCCCTTTCACACAGAGATGCACGCGTGCACTTTGTGCGAAGGGGAGGGGTAGGTAGTGATAAATAACCCTCCACAGCAATGCAGACAAACCTCGAAAACGACCACGCGATGTTCGAAGGCGCTCAATGAAAGATAGAGACATTAATATACTGCTTTATTATTTTTTTATTGGTGGAAGGGGGGGGGGGCGTTATTACTTACACTCAGATACCAGCCTCAGACACTTCTTTTTTTGTTAACCTCAATCCTGTTTCGTCAAAGCAAAAAAAAAAAAAGGAATATTGAGGCACAATTTAACCCCACGCTTCAGGCTCGACGAACCCGCTGTCTTATTAAGAAGTGGCGGCACCTCCCGCTGAAACGAATTAAGATGGCGGAACTCGACGTGGCCGGCAACCCCTAAATGTCTTCCGAAAAAAAAAAATTAAGACGAGGGGAAAAAAATTATAACTGCGAGGAAACTTGAGGTGTCTTCCTCAGGCTTCCATGGCGACTCCCGCCTCCCCCGCCGCCCTCTGGGTCGTGGGACAGCGCAGGCGCCGTGACACCGATCTCAAGGGGGCTCCCGTGCGCCATAGGAAGAAAAAAATAATAAAAAATATAACAGACAAAATTAGTAAAGGAAAGGAGAAAAACGAGCTCGCGCTTCGCTGCGTTGTAATTAAGTCCGAGCCCTGTGGTGTATATATGACCACGCTGCGCGAAAGAGAGAGAGAGAGAGAGAGAGAGAGAGCGCTGGGTTGAAGCGCTCTTTTTTATAGCGTGTGCATGCTCCAACGTTTCGTCAAGCATTTTTTTCTCTTTTAAAAGTTTGGATTTTTTTCTCAGCTTTAGAGAGAACCGGTGATCGACCAATTATGATCAGGTTCTGTTTCTAACTTAGAAGTTTCAAGATCTTGCTCTTTTTTATTTTAACTACGTTTGTGCGTGAGGGCGTGCGCGGAAAAAAAAGCCTGAATGCGCTGGCGCATACTTGTAATTCAGAAAGAGGCTGCACTGGGTAACCAGCAGTACGCCTGATCAGAAAAAAAAAGAAACTGCATTTTTTTTATTAATTTTATTTTTGATGAAGGGAGAAAAGAAAAAAAAAGGGGGGGGGGGGTCAAGAGATGTGTCGCTTTCCAGCCTGTCACGTGGTATTTCTGTATTTTTGTAATTCCTTCCTACTTTTTGCTTTCTCGGCACGCTCGTTGCGGTCTACGGGTGGCCCGCGTCTTCCGCGACCATATGACCGTCGAGGTGATTCCATTGCGCCCCTTATGGTGGCTTTTTTACGTGAAGTCACCACCCGGATTCGCCCCACCGCGACATCACGAGTTGTGATCCCGGCTACTTATCATCAAGTGCGAACGGAAAGTTCAACGGTGTTTGTAAAAACCATAGTGGAAGCGTAGAGTCATCGCATTCTTCAACCAACACTGTCACCGTCGACAGTCTGTTTTTTTTCGATCTCCGTCGATGAAAGCACAATTAATCCCTTTTCAGGGGATTCATCCACTCGTCACTCAATGGGCAAATTTCGCTACACAAACCTGAGTTTCAAGACTGCACCAGAGTATTGAATATTTTGTTAGGTTCATTGTGAAGATAAATTGAAGGTTTCCCGGCCCTTGGATTTTCCTCTGAGAGCGATGGCGATTTTTAATAAAATCTAGAGATATGACCGGTTTGATTCTTTTAAGCGCGTTTTGGGGCAAACTTAATATTAAATTTACTTAGATAATAAAAGTGACACAACGAATGGTATTATGTAGTAGAGGTGTCTCTATCTTAATTTTAAGACACTGACGGGAAGCCTAAAAGTCTTGGTATTTGCGTATTTGTGTAAATAAATTTGACAGGGCATTTTTCGCTAGATACATTTTCAATGGGCTCAACAAGATGGTGACACCAGCACCAGATGCCCCAAACCAGAGAATTTGTTGTTGTCGCTGTTTTCACGAGCTTGCATGGACGGCGCCTCGCGGCACGAGTGCCTTGCTTGACATCGCCGATTTCGGTTTTGCCCTTTTGCCGGAGAATGGTCTGTGTGACATTTTTGTCGGCTGCACCACACAAAAACAATATGACCAATGCGAGATGACGCATGTATGACGTAGTTATGCCATGGCAATGTGTTGTGTCTCACCGCCAAGCGGCGACATTTTGCTTTCAATTTTAGAGTGACAGCAGCCGATGCCACGACCTATGCAGACAATCTAGCGGTAAGTACGTGCCACGTAACCTCACGTTCCGTGAGTCACTAGGTCACATCGAAGAGTCACACGCCCTCAGTACTTGATATGTTTGTTCGAATTGCAAGCGGCATCAAATCATCAAGTACGCCAATGCACGAACCCGTCCCTCGTGTGACGCTTGAAAGCAAATGGTGGCGCGGCACAAAAATGAACGGTTATAGAGCTGGCCCTGAAAGGAAACTACTGTGCGGCTCTCACTCGTGGTCTCGTGCTAAGTATCTCTCGCGTTCGCCAACAGTGGTTGTCGATACTTATAAGAAACGCCAAGCGTGAGTTTTCTTTCTGTTAAATCCTTTGCTCTTGCGAGAACACGTGTCCTTCACAAATCAAGGTAGCAACCGCACTTGTCACAATGCACTAGCAAACGGCCGCCTTAGTTGTTTTTTATCGACAGAAAGTGCGGTTGCTACCCTATTTTACGAAGGACACGCGCTGTAGTTGCACTACTGCATTGTAATAAGTGCGGTTGCTACGCACTTATTACAATGAAATCAGCATTGTAATAAGTGCGACGGGCAGGCGTTCTCGCAAAAGTAAAGGAAGTTACGGAAAGAAAACTCGTGGAAGCCTACTTCATTAAAAGAGAAGGTCACGATTGCATAAGCATGCAATCAGTTTCACTATCAAATAAAAAAATAATTTTTGGGGGTGGTCATGTTCAATCTTCCTTTTATCGTCGCGAGCTGATTACTGCTACTTATACTTCTGCGTTTTCCGCCAAATAAGCAGTTGAAAGTTACGCTCCATGTGTCGTACTTGTTTCGGCCTCTGTCTTCGTCCTTAGCGCATTTTATTTATTTCCCTAGACATGAACCGACTAGCCTGCCAAAAGATAATACCTATCTTATGTTTGCAAAAAAACAAATAAAAACATGCGCTGTGGCGTAATTCAGCGTGAGAGCCCAGGACAAAGTATATTTAATCATCTATCTGTCTACAAATGCCATGTTCTGCACATTCGGTAGGTGCGGGAACCAAGACGAGCGTTGATGATAATCCCGTGACAACCCTGAACCTGGTAATCCTAACGTCCCTCGATAAAATTCACGCTTACAAGTACCCCCAACCATTGTTGTGGAAACGCGCAACGCACGTTCCACGAGTGTGTGCTCCACGGCCATTCGCTTCCAAGGACCGCTCCAGAGACATGGGCCTCGTGGAACTTGCACATTTGAAACTATCTTGCAAGACAAACGCAAACACATCGAGGGGCTTTATGTCATCGAACTCAGCTCCTTGATTCTACGGCGTTGCGAAGCTCAAAGGAAAGAAGTCGCGGGCTCGGCCGAGCTAGCGTTACACATGGCTTGCACGTAACGTCCTTGCACCATGCCAGTGTGCATTCTACTTCTTTAAAAAAACACGATAGTTCACAGTTTACGCTGCAAAATATGCATGCTCAGCAGCAATGCCACCACAATGGTGGCTGGTGTGACGTCAGTGCAAGCCATAGAACTACTGCGCTCCTGCCTCCTGCTTCTCTTGCACTTATGGTAAATTAAAGCCTTAAGTACATAGACGCTTTGGACATGCTCTAGATAACAGCCGCAATTGCTGAATTTTTCTTGTCTTACCGAGATGCCGAGCCACAGAAACTGGCGTTGACGAGCCTTCAGCAATGCCAATGCTGGGAAAAGGGACACAGTAGAATGGCAATAGCCTTACCTAGTATGGTAATGAGCAAGTGAAATAATAGGAATAAGAGGAAACAAAAAACGGAAGATATACGTTATAGCGGCGGGCATATACACAGTTGTCGAGAGATGCAAAAATCAGTGTAGTCAGCAACCATGAAAAAGGGACACTGAATTGCCGAGAGGTATCAAGCGGACGCTACAAGTCATCAGAGTTAATCCAGCAACGAAGAGGCGTGTCTGTTTAAGTTTGTCTTACGATTCCCTTGGGGGATCGGTGGCCGAGTGGGCTAGTGCACACCAGGTGCACACCAGCCCGGAGAACGTGGAGCGAAAGCTCCACGTGCTCCGACCCATCTTGATCCTCTTAAGCGCGTGATCCTTTGCTTGGAATATACGTAAATCGGCGGGGCGTTCACATCTTCATAACTGGATGTTAAGGGATTCAACCGCTATTTATTTGTACCCTTTTCCTCATAGATGGCGCAGAATTTTTCCGGAACAATCGAGTTGCATGTGCGCAGCTGCGCATGCAGGTCGGGCGCTCGAGGTGGGCTCGGGCCACGGGCTGTTCGCCGCCGATCTCGAGCTAGATCTTCTTCGCTCTGCGTCTGCCGCTGCAGGAAGCGGCCAACAGGCGGTGCGAGATACGAGCCAGTACATACGTAGATTACAGTGGCTTACAAAATGTAGAATAAGCTCTGATTTCCGAATGAATTCGAAGGTCCATCCACGTTCGAAATTATCGATAGCACAAGGTGCGGCGTTCCGGCCGTTTGAACCACCACATTTAACACACAAACGTAGTTTTGCGGGAAAAAAATGTATGTATATATTTTCAGAGCTTAATTTAAAGCTAGAAAAAAAAGTGGCAGTTTTGCACTTATGTCCTATATCGGCCTGCTCTTCGTCTGCATACTGGTTTGCAAACCCGCTCCCAGGTTTTGTGAAGTAAAGCCCATCTATAGACGCTTTGCAGCAGCTGTGCATGGGCGCCGCCATAAGTGACCTTCAGTTTTTGTTCCCTCTTATTACGTTCGCTTCACGTCATCGTCGCCACAGCAGGACAGGTTATTGCGACTTTAGGTGCTACTGTGTCCTCCTCCCCAGCATAGGCCCCTGTGGAGGCTCATAAACGCCCGCTTCAGTGGCTCGGCATTTTGGCAAAACCGGGGAAGGTCGGCTATGGCGGCTCAATCTGGCGCGTGTGCAAAGCGTCTATACAGGGGAAAGTGGCGCAAATCATTTTTGTGGAAATGCTCGAGACACGTGCCGCGCGCCACTTCTGGAAAGAACTATACTCTGTTTCACCTTGTGTTGTACCGCAGGAAAAGCTACAAGCGCGAGCTCCTTGCTCTAGGGCACATGTTGGCGGCACAAGCTCTCGTGCACCAAGGGCAGCTGCCTACGCTATGAGCTCGCGCTTCTAGCCTTCGCTGCGGTACAACATAAGCTGAAACAGAGTATACAGCCACAAAATAAGCTGCGCTTAGAGTATCGGCACTCAGGGGGCTATGTTGCGTTTTGGACTCCCAGGAGACTAGGAAGATGGAAGTGACGTAGGTGTGAATGAACGTGTCTCGCATCGCGAAACTCACCGTCATCAGCGACTCCACCAATCAACATCCAAAGAGCGTTGTTGACGTCACTTCCCTCTTCCTAGTCTCCTGGGAGTCCAAAAGCGCAACATAGCCCCCTGTTCCCCAATATTGTTGTGGGTGCCGACATTTTGGTGCTTGTGCAGAGTAGACGCAGCTGCCGGTCGTCATGATTCAAAAGTGTGACTTCCTCAGCATTAGATTTGGTGTTAGGAAGCTCATATAATATTGCTTTGCTCTGTCGCGAACTGTTTAAACATTTGTGGAGGACGGAAAAGCGTTTCCTGTGATTTCAGATAAAGCTTCAGATAACTGGCAACCATGATTTTAAGCCACAATATGATGAAGTGTCGTTACTCTGAAGCGTAGCTTATTTAGTGGCACTATATATTGAAGAACATGGCGTCTGAAATCTAGTTCAGTGCGGCCCTGTTCCGCCATGATTTTTCCTCGTTCCACTAAATAAGCTACGCTTCAGAGTAACGACACTTGTCCATATTGTGGCTTAAAATCATGGCTGCCAGTTATCTGAAATTCGTCTGAAATCACAGGAAACGCTTTTACGTCCTCCACAAATCTTTAAACGCTTCACGACAGAGCAAAGCAATATTACATGAGCTTCCTAACACCGAATAAAATGCCGAGGAAGTCGCACTTTTGAATCATGACGATCGGCAGTTGAGTATGCTCTGTACAAGCACCAAGATGGCGGCACCCACAGCAATATTGGGGAACAGAGTGCCGACTTTAAGCATAGCAGATTTAGTGGCGAGGTCCACACGTCTGCGCGGCGAAGTCCACACTTCTGCACGTCCAGAGGTGTGCACCTCGTCGAAGAGGTCCACACTTCTGCGCGACGAGTCAAAAGCAACAATAAGCAACCGTTTCTTGCCCGTGAACTGTACCAAGGAGTTCTCTGTCCAAGCAAATGGCGCGGCTCTTCTACTCGTACACAATCGCGCGCCAAGTGCACAGCAGCTGACAAGATTGGCAACGGGTGTGGCAAGAAAGGACACTTTCCGTCTGTCTGCCTGTCAGCGAAAAGGAACCACTCAAATACACAAAACCACGTTGCACTCGAGTTGTCGTCGTAAAATCCATAAGTTGAAGGCGCTGCCGGCAACTGCAAACTAAATTCATTTGATAAAATTCACGCTTACAAGTACCGCCAACCATTGTTGCGGAAACGCGCAAGACACGTGCGAGGAGCGGGTGCTCCGCTGCCATTCGCTTCCAAGGGCCGCTCATTTCAGTACTGCGCCGACAACTGCTTCAAAGGGCCGCTCGAGACACGGGCCTCGTGCACTGGCGCATTTGACGCCACTTGCAAGACAAACGCAAACAGATTGAAGTGTTTTAGTCCAGACAGATGAAAAAGATCGTTGGCCAAGTGCAATAAAAAACAAAGGAATGGTGGCCGAGTGGGCTAGAGCACACCAGCTCGGAGCACGTGGAGCGAAAACTCGCGCTGTATAACCCATCCTGGGTTCAATCCCCACCCCTGCCCGTTTCAATCTGGATGAGCATCGTACCGGCGTGCGGTCGTGTATCACTGCTGCGTGATGCACGTTAAAGACCCCAGGCTACCGGTTGTACTGCACTGGCTAAATTGCTCACCTACAGCTGGGAGACAAGTCGCCCGTTGAGGCAGACTATGTTTTAGGCTGTATAAACATACACACACCCCAATTCGTTTCCAGACAGGTAAAGTGGCACCGCTTCATTCCACCGTGACATAGTAAGATCACTGTTGAAAGAGGTTTTCATAACGGACAATGAGGAGTATTCACTGGACGCCATATTTGTGGGTGCTGTTTAGAGCGCATGTTCAGAACGAGTTCACATCAATAGGCTGCTAAGACTGGCACTCTTGATGGTGCGGAATACAGGTTACAAAAGAACTGTGGAAGCTCGCAATCAGCACGCGCTCAGCATTCGCGCACACAGCTATGGCCGCCAGTGAATACTACCTATAGCATAGTAAACTCCCGAGGTTACTTATGGAGACATTACAGTTATTTAGAGGTTCATTTGATTTTGCCTAAAATTAAAAAGGCAAAGAAAAAGAAAACACACACAAAAAAACCGTACGCCTCACTTTAGGCAGAAACGTATTTTCTACTTATTGAAGGCCCGTTTGGTTTTCTTAGTAATCCGGAAAACGGGAAGTGTTAAATTTGCAACAAAAAAAATTGTTTCGGGCGCCAAAACGCTAACGTCAAAATTCAATTTGCGTCTCAGAGTAAGCACCTGTTTGTTGGTTAAGAAAATATATTGTAATTTTCAAAGTAATAGAAATTATGCTTCATTTTTTTATTTTTATATTTACTAGCCACCAAACAAGGTCTACAAAGAATGAAAATATCTAAAGGAATGTTTCATAAAATAAATGTTTTTCGGAATAAGTATTTTATCCTTCTTTGAAACTCATTCAACAATTTTTTTTTTATTTCCAAACACATAGTAGTAGGGTGCCTTCATGTGCGCTTTGCTTAGGGTGGAGATATCTGGCAATTTTGTCCCACACATGTGTTTTTCTTTTTTCTTTTCTGTTCAGAAGCGCGTGAAAGAGCGTGTCCCGGCACGCGTTTGTGGCTCTGACTGTGCTGTGGCGACATTTGTTTTCGTCGATTTATTTCTATTTTACCCGTGAGCGCGTGCTGTCGGCATCGGGTACTACAAAGGGTGGCATCACCCTAAGCAGAATGACATTGAGGCACCCTACACATTAGGACATATCTGTTCAACCCTGCACGATCTTAGGGTGCTTACGAGCCACGCTTGTAGCGTATGCAAGCGTTTGACCACGCGCGCTAACATAGCACACATGAGAAAAATAGAATCAACAAAAGTATCGCCTTCAGAGCCTTATCAGGCCTTTCGCTAGAGTCTGCTGATGACTAGTTACACTTTTTGCAACGTTCAAAAAGTGCCTACCAACGGAGCCATCATTTGTAATTTTGTTTTGTCTATGTTTATACAGCGGGAAGTTATCAGCTCTGAGGGCGTCTGGTGTCTTCGTTGGAGATGAAAGACAGTACAGTATACCGCTGCTTGCCTGACGACTTTAACGTGCATCACGCAATAGTGATACATGACCATGGGCGTACCAACTGGGGGGGGGGCAAGGGGCGCCCCGCCCCCCCAGTTCTCCGAGTGGGGGGGGCAAGGCATGTGTTTTGCCCCCCGGAAACAGCCGCCACTGGGCAGGGCAAACACTGGCCGGCGGCGCCCAAGGAATACCAAGGGCACCGCCCCCCGACCTCCGGGGGCATATTTTTAACGCGCAGGTGATACAAACCCTAGCAACTGCGCTCACGCCGGATTGGCTGGTTCGTGGAGATAGGCGCTGCCGCCGTCAACATAGGCAGTGGTTACAATGCGAGTTTCCGAAGCAGTAGCGTAACTTAGTTGTAGGATGTCTGCCTCATACGTAGCAGACCCTGGTTATATCCACGGTGTGGGCTTACTTCTTCTTTTTTTTCCTTGAGCATTTTGTTTTGTCGAGGCATTTGGCAATATTTACGACATTCATTTTTTTACTATTAACACTGAAAAAGAACAAATGTTGTCGACGCGCTGAACTGAATCGTATGGGACTCTATTTACGGATGTGCAAGGGGGACAGTGGGGCTTGGGTTGCCGGCTGCAAAGCGCCGTGTGCGGGGGTAGAAGTGTGTGTGTGTGTGGGGGGGGGGGGAGGGGCTGAGTGGGTAATAGTTTTGTAATTAGCAGCCGCACACTGTCGCCGCGAAGCGGCGCGAACGCAGGCCGGGGGGGGGGGGGGGTAACGCGCTTTGAGTGATACATGCGCCGTCCGAATCGGAATTTTGAGTTTCCGCGCGTTGCCGAGCAGCCAATCCGGCGTGAGCGTCGTTGCTAGGAGGCTATCACCTCAGCGGTAAAAGTTAGTGATGGACCGAATCTGCCCAACTTCAGATTCGGCAAAGTTCCGCACATGCCGAAATTTAGAAGGAAAGTTCGGCAAGGATTCGGCAAAAATTCTGGAAATGTCTGCGGACGCGCACGAACGCGACAGGGTCATGGATCGCAAATGGACACCGCGCAGTCGCGCGGTTACCATCATGCAGTTTAGTGCAACCAGCGGTTACGGCGAGGTGCGGAGTAGGCGACACGGTAACTGTGCGTTTGTGGGCTTTTGCTAAAGGGGTTCTCTTCAATATTTTCTGCCTCAAGAACAGAAGGTCGACTAGTAATTTACGCAGTCCACTGCCCAAGTGACAAATGATGCGCTGCATTCTGGATAACGTGATTTTTATTTGACC